>CM031966.1:17519071-17522238 GCA_018749465.1 Paracanthobrama guichenoti | reverse complement strand
AAGATTGCCTGCACACACTCACTCTTTCACACACTCACTGTTTCACACACTCACTCTCACTCACACACACTCACTCACACACACTCTCACACACTCCCTCACACACACACACACACACACACACACTCACACACACTCCCTCACACACACACACTCACTCTCTCACTCTCACTCACTCACACACACACTCACTCTCACACACACTCACTCTCACACACACACTCACACACGCACTCGCTCACTCTCTCACACACGCACGCACTCTCACTCACTCACTCACTCTCTCACACACACTCACTCTCACACCACTCACTCTCTCACACCTTTTCTCATCACTCTCTCCTGCGCACGCACTCCTCACTCACTCACTCACTCACACTCGCACTCACTCACTCACACACACACTCCTCACACACACTCCTCTCTCTCTCTCACTCTCACTCACTCTCACTCACTCACTCTCTCACACACACACTCGCTCACTCTCTCACACACGCACTCGCTCTCTCTCTCACCGCACGCACTCACTCACACACGCACTCACTCACTCACTCTCTCACACACACTCTCTCTCACACACACTCACTCTCTCACACACACTCTCACACACACACTCACTCTCTCACACACGCACTTTTCGCTCACTCTCTCACACACTGCACTCTCGCTCCTCTCTCTTTGCCTGCGCACTCACTCACACACTCACTCACACACGCACTCACTCACACACTCACTCTCTCACACATTCACACTCACACATTCTCACACTCACTCTCTCACACACTCTCCCACACTCACGCACACATTCACTCACACTCACTCTCACACTCACACTCACACACTCACTCACACACTCACTCACACACTCTCTCACACACTTTTTCACACATTCACTCACACTCACTCTCACACACTCACACTCTCACACTCTCACACTCTCACACACTCACACTCTCACACTCTCACACTCTCACACACTCACACTCTCTCACACATTCACTCTCACACACACATTCACTCTCACACACACTCACTCACACACTCTCTCACACACTCACTCTCACACTCACTCTCACACACTCTCACACACACTCACACACACTCACACACTCACTCACACATTTACTCACACACTCACTCTCTCACACACACTCTCACTCACACACTCTCTCACACACACTCACACACTCTCTCACACACACTCACTCACACTCTCACTCACTCTCTCACACACTCTCACACTCTCTCACACACACTCACACACTCTCACTCTCTCACACACTCACACACTCTCACTCTCTCACACACTCACTCACTCTCACACTGACACACTCCCTCACACACTCACTCTCACACACACTCACTCACTCTCACTCTCACACTGACACACTCCCTCTCACACACTCACACACACTCTCTCTCACCCAGATCTTAATGCGTTGTGTTTCCTTCTTGAGCATCAGTATGTTTTCCTTTTTTCTAAGATTGCCTGCATTTATTCCTTCAAGAAATATTGTGGGAAACTGTTGTTTAAAGTAATAATAGAGGAAAACCCAGTCCTGTGTTTGTTTCATGCCTTATTAGTATTCCAAAGTATTTATATTAAGTTACAAAACTTGTGCAATCTAACAAAATACATTTATAAATGACTTTTTAAAGCATGTGTTCTGTAGTGAAATGACATTTGGGGTGTGCGTGTGTGTGTGTGTGGCTCACAGAACTGAGCTCAGGCCTGATGTGTCGAGTCACATCTAATGATTCACATTAAAATATTGCATATATATTGTGAATATTCACTGTATGAGTAGTTATGAAGGGTCAGTGATGGAATCTCTCCTCATGTTCTTCATCATCTCTAAAGTGAGTTCTGGGGTCAAAGCGTTTGACCCTGAGGTTTCCACTGTTTCCTGTGAAGACAGGAAGTCACAGATTAGCTTTAATTTGTCACTTTGTCTGCAGTCGGGAGAGCGACGAGCCTCGGCTAGCGATTGGCACGAGAGAAAGCCATCCGTCAATCACGCCGGACATCTTTAGCACAGATGTGGCATCGCCGGAAGGAAAAACAAATGTGAGTGATTCATTCTCATAAACAAAATATTTACAAAGCGGCTCTTTTTCTTGAATCAAAGCTGGTTTGGTTCCAGAGAGCGTCAAGGTTGAGGCTTCCTCTTTAAGTTGTTCCTGCTCTTGATTAGAAATCTTCAGGAACGACGGGCTTTTGTTTTTCCTTCCTGAACCCTGACTCTTCCCTCTTGTCCACATCAGGGATCTGGGAAGAAACTCGGCTGTTTGCTCACAGATGATGAATGAGAGCCGTTGCTTAAACGCCCGGGAGCCACTGGCGTTCGGCGGGGACGCCTCATAAATCTCACGACCTTAAACTCCTTCACGTCTCTGTTCGGTTGCACAAGACACACATAGCGTCACTGAAACTGTCCAGGAGTCAATGACTGGAAATGTGTCTCGTGTGTTCAGTGTTTAACAGCTGAAGGTCACGGATCTTTTCTTTGATTTAGTCCTTCAGTCTTTAACTGGCCTATCTGAAGTGTTTCTCTCTTATCTGATAAGATGAGACAAAAGTATTGTGCCACCCCCCAAATCCCTGAGTTCAGGTGTTCAATCCCTTCATGGCCACAGGTGTATAAATCAAGCACTAGGCATGCAGACGCTTCTACACACATTTGTGAAAGAATGGGTCGCTCTCAGGAGCTCAGTGAACTCAAGCGTGGGACCGTGATAGGTTGCCACCTGTGCAATAAGTCCATTCCTGACATTTCCTCACTACTAAATATTCCACGCTCGACTGTTAGTGGGATTATAACAAAGTGGAAGTGATTGGGAACAACAGCAACTCAGCCATGAAGTGGTGAAAATCACAGAGCGGGGTCAGCGCATGCTGAGGGTCACAGTGCGCAGAAGTCACCAACTTTCTGCAGAGTCAATAGCTCCAGACCTCCAAACTTCTGTGGCCTTCAGATGAGCTCAAGAACAGTGCGTGAGAGCTTCATGGAATGGGTTTCCATGGCTGAGCAGCTCATCCAAGCCTTACATCACCAAGTGCAATGCAAAGCGTGGGATGCAGTGGAGTAAAGCACGCCGCCACTGGACTCAAGAGCAGTGGAGATGTGTTCTCTGAGTGACCAATCACGCTTCTCTGTCTGACAATC
>CM031966.1:17474071-17501571 GCA_018749465.1 Paracanthobrama guichenoti | reverse complement strand
AATGCGGCTCCATGAGTAAACTGTACACATTTTAAAATGTGTTCAAAAACCAAATGTGGGTCTGATTGCACACACCTGATACTTTTTTTCTTTTAAAGAGGAATATCTGAAGAACAAATAATGTTGAAACTAGAAATCCATCTTACGTTTCTTTCTAACAAAGAACAATTGCATAGAACATCCCCGTCTGTGCCATAAATGTGCTTTTTCCAAAGTTTGCATGCCTGTAACTCTAAAAGTATTAAAAATATCCTTCTAGATTCTCATTCTTAATAAACTTTTATTTTGAAATCTTAATTTTCAAGTCTGTATATAGTTCAGTCCATAGATATGGGGATCTAAAGTGACTACATGTTCAAATTTGACCCATTTTCAATGGTTGAAAACCAAATGTGGCTACCTTTTCAAACCGCTGATACTTCTCGTGTCTGAAGAACAAATAACACTGACTCTAGAAATGTGTCTTGTTTCCCTCTGTCAAAACCATTGAATACAACACACCTGAGATCCATTTTCAGTGGATTTTTGGTACTCAGATGGTGTGTTTTATGCAATGGTTTTGATAGAAGGAAGCATGACACATTTCTAGAGTCAGTGTTCATTCTTCTTCAGACAGGAAAGCTATCAGCTGTTTAAAGTGGCCTACATTTGGTTTTCGATCACTGAAAATGGGAAAAATTCAACAATTTGAACATGGAGCTGCTTTGAGATCCCCCCATCTATGGGACTGAACCATATAGAGCCTTACAATTAAAGATTACAAAAGAAAAGTTTATTAAGAATGAGAATCCAAATGGATATTAAGATATCTCGATTACCTTTAGAGTTACAGGCATGCAAACTTTGGAAAATTAATATTTATGGCACTCAGATTATGTTGATAGAAAAACACAAGATAGATTTCTAGTTTCAACATTATTTGTTCTTCAGATATTCCTCTTTAAAAGAAAAAAAGAGTTTGGTTTTTGACCACTGAAAATGACCAGTTTACTCATGGAGCCGCATTGAGATCCCCATATCTCTGGAAATGATCCGTGTTGAGCATTACAAATGAAGATGTCAAAAGAAAAGTTTGTTAAGAACCAGAATCTAAAAGGATATTCAGATATCTTTAATACTTCTGGAGTTACAGGCATTCAAACTTCAGGCAAGAACTCAAGAAGTGCTTATTCCCCATGTCTGAGCGCTCACCGTTGGCATATAATGACACACAGATTGATCAAGTCAACCGATTTCACTAATAGATCTGCCAATCTCTGTGTGAGGATAAAATAATGATGCTGCCATCTTTCTAAAGTCATCTTTACACTCCTGTAAACTGGCTCCAGATCAGAAAACTGTCATTTTGACCCCCTCGACAGAACAGTGATTATTCAGTCAATATACATCTGCGACATTTCATATTTTGGCTTTCATCACTATTTATGTTTGTCTTTGTACAGAATAAATATTAACAAAATCAAAAATTTGAGGCGGGGAAGTTTCTGAAATGTGTTTGATTTGACACGACCCAGCAGATATCATTATTTTATCACCATAAATGAGCTGAAAAGGGATTTTCACTTCCAGAACCGCTGATGCTCTATTCTCATAATTCAGTTCAGTATCCACAGTGATTCTTCAATCTCACCTGAGATTCAGATCCTAGAAAAGATTCTTGCCTTTCTGTGAAGGAAAAGAGAAAGAGTTCATGAAACACACGGAAAATGCAGCGCACACACACACACACACTAATGCTGATGCAATACTGTAATATTAGCAGGATTGCTCTAAATGGAAGCTGGACATTGGTAGTAAAAAATGCACAAATAAATATTAGACAATTACGGTATATAATATATACCTATGGATTTTCGGCATTTTTGTACATCTAACAAGACTGGAGAATTACATTTGAAAATTCTTGTGTTTATGCGTATTCTTTACCAAAATGTTTGGATACTGAAGAAAGTTGCTCATTTTGTTCAGATTGTCAATCTCAAAAAAATATGAAAATGAAATATGTAAAGATATTATGAGTGAATCTTGCGTGATTTCATGTGGTAGATTCCACAAAGCAAAATTAGTAACTCTTTTAAATGCACTGATAATACAAAATCTATAGGTAAAATGTTAAAGCAAATTGAAAAGTAAATTTTTGAAACATCTGTCATTGTTTTTGTTTTTTATCTGATATATAATATTTGACTTATTAAATGTTTTTGTATGCTGGTGTCTTTTTGGATGTCTTGTATCTGTAAAGTCTTTATGTGGTGTCAATGACGCGACGGTTCACGTGTGCGGTGAGACTGACGGAGGATGAGGAGGATCACTCATATGGAGCGTCAGTCGGTGTTTACTGCAGTAAATCTGTGAAACGCTGTCGAACATCATCAGAGTGACGAGAATCAAACAAAGCAAATCTATAACACGGCTTTGGGACGATGCATGCTGTGGAAAATGTGCTAAAGAAATCAAAATAAATACGGATTCAAAATATTAATATATAATAGTATCTCGGTGATGCTAAAATAACTCTGGAACTAGTTCAAATATTTGTGGTGATTTACAGCATTTCACAGAAAGCGTCTACACTACCGGTCAAACGTGTGGAATAATTACGATTTATTCATGTTTTGAAAGAAAATTTATGTATAAAGTACATTTAATGCATTAGAAAAATAATGCATTAAATTGCAACAAATAATTTCAGATGTTATGAGGAATCTGTGAATATTATAATGCATTTTAACTTTGGTTAAATTATTTATGAAAAGATATAATGTATATTATAAATACCTTTATAATGCAATATACATAAATGCTTTAAGTGTTACCAAAAGTCTCTCCTGCTATAGTAAAGCTACAGTAAAGTGTGATTTATTCCTGTGATCAAAGCTGAGTTTATCATCATTACTCCAGTCTTCAGTGTCACATGATCCTTCAGAAACGTCTGAAATCATAATTAGTCCAAACCGGCTAAACTGGTCTAACACTGAAGATACAGAGCCACACACTCACCACATGACCAGAAAACCAGCCTCAGCGCTTCTGCTTTCATCACTTCAAAAACAAAACGGACAGGACAGAAAAGAAGAACACATGCAAGACAAACGACACACGCAAGAAAGAACAGCAGAGCCGGAGATGTGACGGAAAACAAGGTGTTTTTAATAGAAATAACCCAAAGACATACAGCGAAAGAAACAAGAGAAACAAACGAGCAACTTAAGCAGAATGATGACATGGCACTGAGAAACACGCGAGAAATGAGATGCATCTGTTTAGGTCCGGTTAGTTAGTGCTACTTAAAGGATCAGTTCAGTTCAGAATGATAATCTCCTCACCCCCGTCTCATCCCAGATGTTCATGTCTTTCTGTCTTCAGTGGAAAAGAAATGAAGTTTTTTGAGGAAAACATTCCAGGATTTTCCTCCACATAATGGACTTCAATGGGAACCAGCGGCTGAAGGTCCAGATCAATGCAGTTTCAGAGGAAGGGCTTCAGAGGCTCTGACCGATCCCAGAGGAATAGGGTCTGATCCAGACAAACCATCGGACATTTACAACACAAATAAACATTTATACACTTTTAACCTCAAGCGCTCGACTTCGGTGTTGTTCTTCTTCACGGTGTATGATGTCATCACATCGGAAAGGTCACATGACGCAGGTGGAAGTGCCGACCCAGTGTTAAGACGAACGTGCAAAGACTGAATCAAACGCTCTTTACACAAATAAAGGTACAACAACGATGGCGGACGATTTTAAAGTTGGAGGATAACATGAGATCGGCACTGGGTCGGCACTTCCACCTGCGTCATGTGACCTTTCCGACGTGATGAAGAACAACAACACCGAAGTCGAGCATTTGAGTTAATGACCGATGGTTTGTCAGGATCAGACCCTATTCCTCTGGGATCGGTCAGAGCCTCTGAAGCCCTTCCTCTGAAACTGCATTGATCTGGACCTTCAGCCGCTGGTTCCCATTGAAGTCCATTATGTGGAGGAAAATCCTGGAATGTTTTCCTCAAAAAACTTCATTTCTTTTCCACTGAAGAAAGAAAGACATGAACACCTTGGATCGGGGGTGAGGAGATTATCAGGAAAATGTAATTCTGAAGTGAACTGATCCTTTAAAGGCACAATATGTAGTTTTCGCCACTAGAGGTCGCCTATTCAAAACAAAGGCGTGGCTTGATGATGGCGAGATTGAGCGCGGATTCTTGGGAGTTGTCATCTTTACCTCTACCGCCGGTGGAAAAGAATCGGGACGGGGCAGAAATCATGTTGATGGATGAGATTATTACCGTTACTGTAGTGTGAAGCAGGGCGGGGCTGAACAAGGCGCTGGAGCGATTGCTAATGAGAGACGAGCGACACACGGCTCGACAGCTTTTATTCTGCCGCGAGCGCTTCCGCTTCTTCCGCTCATGCGTGTGTGTGTTTGATCATATCACACACATGTGAGTGTGTTAAAGTGATGTTATAATGCTACTCGGCGCTACTATGAGACACTTGTTCACACTGCAGTGAGCGAGATCATATCAGGCATGGTAAAACATGGCACTCTGTGCGGTAAATCAACAACACCAGACTAACTGTGTTGAGCTGGAGAACAATCATTAGTTTCTGTCCATCACTGATCCAAACAGTGTCTAATAAAACACATCAGATATTAAAGCGGCTTCGTGTTGCCATGGTTACAAAACACCGGAGGGGAACGCGGGTATGATGTCACTGATAGGCGACACACACACACACTTTATTGCATGTCAATCAGACCAGAGCCAATTTAATGTTTTGTCCCACAACTTTTTTGTGTGTCCTCAGAATGTGCCCATACATTTGGGATAATGTAAGTACAGTTGACAAAACATAGAACAGTGTTCTAGTGGATATTTGAATCCAAAAATTGTACATATTGTGCCTTTAATGAAACCTTATCACAATGTGTTACCTTTGGAAATACTTTTAGAGCATTTTTAAAGTCAAACTTTAGAGAAAGAAGATGTTTTTCAAATGAAAAGTGATAAATTACATCTATATTATGATATATTGTTAATGGTCTCAGAGAAGCAGAAAATGCTGTGGTAAGATTTTGTGTCTGTTCAAAAGTGAGACGGACAGAACTAGTCTGACTCAAGCCTGGCTTTAAGGAGCCTGTTCCAGCTCTGCATGCCGCATGTTTCAGACGCGTCAGACGGTCAGATGGCGGTTTCCAGTCGTTTCATGGGCTTTACCTTTTTCTTGGCCTGCAGCATCTCCTGGTAGGCACTAGATCTGATGAACCGGCTGTAGGAGTCGCTCTTCATCAGCTTATAAATGTGCTCCTGATGGAAGAAACAAGCCGTTTCAGTCACATGATGATGGAATAACGATGAATTAATAACGTTCTGGTTATTTTGACCCGGAGAGGATTTTCTTATTCCCAAAAAAGCTAGTTAATGTTATCACATTGGACTAAAACTGACTGACTTCGCTCACAAAGGGCATAACAACTTCCCAAAATTTTTTTATAATTTTTATGCTTTTTCCCACTGATCTTGTTACTCGTGCCGTTTCCGGGTCAAAAATGACCCGCCGACAAAATACTGCTTTTAAATCTCTCTTTATGCTATGATCACACCAAATACTGGATCTAATCTTTTTATCAACTTGTTTTCTTCATTGAGCTCATGCTCCTCAGTTATTTGAGCTGAATTAGATTGAGTCAACTCAAACTAAAGTGCATCCGCTCACTTCAACGAGGCCTACAATCAATCAGATCCCAAACGAAATCTAGGAGTTATCGGGCCAAGCACAGCAGGCAAAATCAGAAGCAAAACAAACATGGCATGGAGCATCAAGACCAACTGTAAAATGATACATTTTAGACATTTCTACATAGTTTTAGGCAAAATGGTTGAAAAAAACAATCATTTTTATATGATTTAAATGCTCCAAAAGGTGCAGCTGTCACAAAATTGATGTGTTATTGTCAATGTGGCATAATAATATCACACAGAGAGTTTAGTGTCAATATTCAAAACCATTGCAGAGCTACAGTGTTAAAGTTGACGGCCATGTTCCTTTTCAGTCGGTCCGCGTTCGGCGTCGCCGGGCGTCACCGGCGAATCGATCACTTCAGGAGCCCTAACAGCTTCGAGATATAGAGAACAGGCCAATGAGAATTGGCGTGCGAGATTTGCATCTCGCGCTCCGCCCGCGTCAGCCGCGGTATAAAGCGGAAGTGAAATGCACGCACGTTTGTCATTCACTTCGAGCGAACGGCGTTGATGAAGAACGAAACGAGAGAGAGCGAGAGGCCAGAGAGAGAGGGAAGCGTGTGTTGGCGAGACGGCACAACCAGCGCCGACGCGCCCCTGCTGCATTAAGAGGAGAAAACAACTGCTGTTCTCACAGCAAGAGAGTTGTGAGTGCACACACACGGCTGCACTATTTCCCGGTGTGTTGCCGCGGTCCTCCCCTGAGTGCTTCAGCACAAAAAAAAAAAAAAAAAAAAAAAAAGCGCTTTTTTCCTCACAAAGAGAGCTACACGGGTGTGACACTGCGTCTTTTTCGAGATGTCATTCCACCCGTGCGCTACTGGATGCGGTCGCTTCCTGTCACCCGCTGGCGGTCACAATCGCTGTATCACGTGCCTGGGCTTACAGCACACTGAGGCAGCCTTTGTGGATAGTTCGTGTTCTCACTGCGGGAACATGACTATCGCAGCGCAGCCAGGTCGAGACTCGCCTACATTCGTGAAGGTGGAGTCCCCCTACCCATGCCTCGATCTAGCTCTATTCCCCAGAATAGATCTACTTCGACGAATGGCCGGGGTGACCTGAGGATTACGGTTAGGGCTAACCGCCGAGCGTACCTCCGCGAGGCCCCTAACCCCTCACAAGCGCCGCTACCGGTTGAGCTTCGGAGGACCCGCTGGCCCCTCCCATGGGCGTCCCGGCGGTCTCCTTCGAGCTCGGCGGAGGAGCAGATGTCGATCGCTGCATCGGAGGGGGAGTTCCAGTCCTCGGAGGATGAAGATTCGGCTGCACTGCCTCCCTCTGGGAGAGTGGCAGCGGTCGAGTCAGACCCCGAGTTGACGGGCTATGCTTTCCGGGCCGCCCCGAAAAGTCGGGCTTGAGTGGAACCCTCCACCACGCCCCGAACCTTCTAGGTTGGACGATTGGTTTCTCGGGCGGGCGCTGGTTCTCAGCGCCCCGCCCGGTACCTTTCTTCCCGAGGTGCATGAGGAGCTCACCAGGTCGTGGTCGACACCCTTTAGTGCCAGGAACCGACCCGGTGGCTCCTCCTCCTCACTACCCTTGACGGCGGCAAGCCAGGGGTACGTGGGGATCCCGCCGTGGAGCGGGCCGTCGCGATGCAACTGTGTCCGCGGCCGCCTCCAATTGGCGCGGTGACCCACGTCTCCGTCCAAGGCCTGTAAGTTCTCCTCCAGTCTGACTGCGAAGGCTTACAGGTCTTGTGGCCAGGCTGCGTCCGCCTTGCATGCCATGGCGCTGCTTCAGGTGCATCAGGCCCAGGCACTCATGGATATGCACGAGGGGTAGCCCTGGCCCAGAGCTCCCTCCGGGAGCTCCGGACGGCGACGGACCTCGCCCTCCGAGGCGACGAAAGTCACCGCCCGTTCCATCGGTCAGGCGATGTCCACTCTAGTGGTCCAGGAGCGGCATCTCTGGCTCAACCTGGCCGATGAGGGAGACCGATAAGACTCCGGTTCCTGGACTCCCCATCTCCCCGGCGGGTTGTTCGGGCGACGCGGTCGAGAGCTTTGCCCAGCAGTTCCCGGCCGCCCAGAAGCAGACGGAGGCCATAAAATACATCCTGCCCGGCGGTCAGCTGCTGCCTCCACCCGCCGCCGCCGCGCGCACTCCGCCTGCTGCGTCGCCGAGGATCGCCCGCCGCCGCTGCCCCCGCTCCGCCCCAGCCCAGCAGCAGCCTCCACCCGGGCGTCGGCGTGGAGCCGCCGTGGGAAGGACGCCCAGCCCGCCAGGCCGCTGCCAAAGCCAGGTGGCAAGCGCCGTCGTGAAGAGACCCTGAGACGGGCCACCCAGAGATGGAGGAGACTGCTCTTCGGGACGCGCCGCAGCACCTCTCCCGGAGGAGGGCCGGGGCGATATTGTGTCATCCTGTTCCGCCGCTAGCCCCAGTGCTAGCGGCACCCAAATTGTCAATAAAAGAGCAGTTTCGGAATCTCTGGGTGCCAAGAGAGTGCGCTTGGCGGTGTTCGGACGCTTCCATGCCTTGTCACCCTCAGGCGCCTCTCTTATCGCCAGCAGGGGTGCCGCTGTGTCTGGGACGCCACCAACGGCCTCCCACACTCGCGCGCCCCCTCAGCGAAGCAGGTAAGTGTTGCACAGCACACTCAGACCCCACCTTGGGCCGCTACCATGCCGCCGTATCGGGTCCCTGCATGCCGCCGCGCCCGCCGCGGTACGCGTCTGTGGTGCCGTTGGTCCCGCTTGCACGGTTCCTGGGAGCCTGGCTAGCGCTTCCCAGCTCGTCTCGCTGGCTCATCCGTACTATCAGACTCGGCTATGCGATTCAGTTCGCCCGGCGCCCCCAAGTTCAGGGCGTTCACTTCACCTCCGTGACGGCGAGAATGCCCCTGTGCTCCAGGCGGAGATCGCAGTCCTACTGGCGAAGGACGCGATAGAGCCGGTCCCTCCAGCCGATATGAAGACCGGCTTCTACAGCCCGCACTTCATTGTACCCAAGAAAAGCGGCGGTTTACGACCGATCTTGGATCTGCGACTTCTGAACCAGTCTCTTCACAGGCTGCCGCTCAGGATGTTAACGCAGAAACGCATCTTCAGGTGCGTCCGTCCCCAAGATTGGTTTGCAGCGATCGACCTGAAGGACGCGTACTTTCATGTCTCGATTCTCCTCGACACAGACCGTTCCTTACGCTTTGCATTCGACGGACGAGCATATCAGTACAAGGTCCTACCCTTCGGGCTGGCCCTGTCGCCCGTGTCTTCACGAAAGTCGCGGGGGCGCCATTGCTCCCATGAGAGCGTGGTGTTCGTGATTCTCAACTACCTCGACGACTGGCTGATCCTTGCCCAGTCGCGAGAGCAGTTGTGCGAACACAGGGACATGGTGCTCCGTCACCTTTGCCGGTTGGGGCTTCAGGTCAACTGGGAGAAGAGCAAACTCTGCCCCTCGCAGAGGATCTTTTTCTCGGGATGGAGATAGACTGTCGCCCGGACGGCGCGCCTCACGAGGAGCGCGTCCAGTCAGTGTTGAACTGCGTGAACTCGTTCGAAGGCAGGATAGCGGTACCACTGAAACATTTTCAGAGGCTCCTGGGGCATATGGCGTCCGCAGCCGCAGTAACGCCGCTGGGATTGCTTCATATGAGACCGCTTCAACGCTGGCTCCACGATCGGTCCCGAGATGAGCGTGGCGCAGCGGAACTCTCCGTGTCCAAGTGACGCCGAGATGCCGCCAAACCTTCAGCCCGTGGTCGGACCCTTCATTTCTACGGGCAGGCGTGCCTCTAGAACAAGTGTCCAGGCATGCTGTTGTCTCCACGGATGCCTCATCCACCGCTGGGGCCACGCACAACGGGCTTGCAGTGTCGGGTCTGTGGACGGGCCCCAACTGCAATGGCATATCAATTGCCTGGAGTTGTTAGCAGTTCGCCTTGCACTCAGCCGCTTCAAAACGCGCGCCAGAGGCAAGCACGCTTCTGTCCGTCACGGACAGCACTGCGCCGCTGCGCACATCAACAAACAGGGTGGTCTACGCTCCCGTCGCATGTCACAACTCGCCCGCCATCTCCTCCTATGGAGTCAGAAGCATCTGAGGTCGCTTCGTGCCATTCATATTCCGGGCCTGCTCAATCGTGCGGCCGACGAGCTCTCGACAGCCAGTGCTCCCGGGAGAGTGGAGACTCCATCCCCAGGTGGTCCAGCTGATCTGGAGTCGCTTCGGGGCCGCGCAGGTAGATCTGTTTGCCGCCCCGGACTCCACCCACTGCCAGCTGTTCTATTCCCCTGACCGAGGGGACCTCGGTTCGGATGCGCTGGCACACAGCTGGCCCCGGGGCCTACGCAGAAATATCGTTTCCCCCAGTGAGCCTTCTTGCACAAACACTGTGCAAGGTCAGGGAGGACGAGGAGCAGATCCTGTTGGTCGCTCCGTGCTGGCCCAACAGGACTTGGTTTTCGAACTAGTGCTCCTCGCGACAGCACCCCCTTGGCCCATTCCTCTGAGGAAGGACCTCCTGACTCAGAGGCGGGGCACCCCTCTGGCACCAGCGTCCGGACCTCTGGAAACTCCATGTCTGGTCCCTGGATCGGGATGCGGAGGTTCTAGGCGGTCTGCCACAAGCTGTGGTAGACACCATTACTTCCGCTAGAGCGCCCTCTACAAGGCACCTCTGCGCCGCTGAAGTGGAACCTGTTCGTCGAATGGTGCTCTTCTCGCGAAAGACCCCCGAAGGTGTTCGGTCAGTTCTGTGCTTTCCTTCCTACAAGGCGGGTTGGAGCGAAGGCTGTCTCCCTCCACCCTCAAAGTTTATGTGGCGCCATCGCGCCAATCATGACTACGTGGCGGGAAGTCCTTAGGGAAGCACGATCTGATCGTCAGGTTCCTGAGGGGGCGAGAGACTGAATCCGCCTCGCCCTCTCTCTATACCCTCTTGGGACCTGTCTCTGGTGCTGACCGCACTGCAGAGGCCTCCCTTTGAGCCTTTGCAGTCAGCTGAGTTAAAAATTCTGTCTCTGAAGACAGTACTCCTGACTGCATTGGCCTCCATCAAGAGGGTAGGGGACCTGCAGGCATTTTCGGGTCGACGAATCGTGCCTGGAATTCGGGCCTGGTAACTCTCACGTAATCCTGAGACCCCGGCGGGGATATGTGCCCAAGGTTCCCACCACTCCTTTCCGGGACCAGGTGGTGAGCCTGCAAGCGCTGCCTTCGGAGGAGGCAGACCCAGCCCTAGCTTTTCTCTGTCCCGTCCAAGCTTTGGGACTTACGTGGACAGAACGCAAAGTTTCAGGACCTCAGAACAGCTCTTCGTCTGTTATGGAGGACAGCAGAAGGAAAGGCTGTCTCCAAGCAGAGGATGGCCCACTGGATAGTGGATGCCATCGTCTTGGCGTATGAAACCCAAGGCGTGCCCTGCCCGCTCAGGTTAAGAGCCCACTCCACCAGGGTGTAGCTTCTTCCTGGGCGCTGGCTCGTGGGCGCCTCGCTGGCAGATATTTGTAGGGCTGCGGGCTGGGCGACACCTAACACGTTCGCTAGGTTCTATAGCCTCACGTGTAGAGCCGGTATCTTCCTGTGTGCTCACTTCCCATAGTCAGTAACACCGAAGTGCCCGTTCTAAAGTGTCGGCTTGCTGCGCCACTCCTTCCCCATGGAACGGATACGTGCGCTTATATGCTCCAGTCGAAGTTCCCCAGTATGGCGAACCCTGTCGAGTCCTCCGCAACCCTCGGCAGTCGGACGTGGCGGGCGTCCACGCCAGGCCTAACGCTTCGTATGCATTGGTGGAACTTGTGTTAGGCTGGGTTCCATATGTTGTGACCCCACGGCGGTCCCATATGTGTATTCTCCACGGTAAGTCTCCCTTCGGCGAGCTCGTGTCTTTCCCTCTCTGCCGTCTCAGTGTGGTGTGGACCCCGCCTAGATGGCCGGAGCCACCCCTGGGCTTCCGTGTGTAGCACTGCCCACGGCCAGTCCATACGTGTATTCTCCACACATGGTAACTCCCTCCGGCATGATGTGGCTTCCGCAGCGGCCCCCGGGCACACTTTCCCAGCGTTATCCAATAGTCGGCTGAGTGGGTCTTGCGGAACAGCAGCTGACTCTCCTGCGTGGAATTTCCCGCCCGGAACAGCCGGGTCTGAGGGGCTTTCCCAGGGCGCTGGAAGTGGTAGCAACTGTGGCGTGTTCCAAAGGGATCCCAATTGCGTCGGTGGCGTCCGACGTCGTCGAACGTGACCGACTGAAAGGGCGTCTCGGTTACGTATGGTAACCCTCGTTCCCTGAGGAGGAGCGGAGACGTCGTCCCGTCGCCACAATTGCTGTACCATCACTGCAGGCCGAGTCAGTAGTTCGGCTCCTCAGTGAAAAACAAACGTCGCGTGCATTTCACTTCCGCTTTATACCCGCGACGCGGGCGGAGGCGCGAATGCAAATCTCGCACGCCAATTCTCATTGGCCTGTTCTCTATATCTCGAAGCTGTTAGGGGCTCCTGAAGTGATCCCGATTCGTCGGTGACGTCCGGCGTGCGTCTCGTTCCCTCCCTCAGGGAACGAGGGTTACCATACGTAACCGAGACGTTTTTCAAGGTACTCCGATGTCATAATGGACTATTGATAGCAACAGACACTGCATGCCAATTTTGAAGTCAATCAGACCAACGGTACTGTAGTTAGTAGGGGTGTAACAATACATCAAAATACAAAAGTGCAACAATATATATCGTGGACAATGACAATCTGTATTGTGAATGAAAATGTATGTGAGTTTTAGTGTCAGTACTACATTAAACTACTATATATAAATGTTGAATATAATGAATAATAATGCAATGGGGAATATTTGAGGTTTTGAATATTTGTGCAATGGGTTACCAACATTTATTTCCACCCCAATGTAATACCAAATTTAGCATTTTAAATCAAGTTAATCTTTTGTTAATCTTTTACCATATGTCTTGGAGTATCGCAATAATATTGTATCATGAGTTCAGTATCGTGATGTGTATTGAATCGTGACATGAGTGTCTCAGTACACCCCAAGTAGTTAGAGCCAGTCTGGAACGTTTGTTTAATGCTAAACTACAATGATGAACAAGCCATAGGGTGAAATGTAGCATGTTTTAAATCGGCAAGGATTCAGGAATATAAGGAGATGATTTCCGTAAAAATAAGTCAACCACATCCAAAGTTATATGCATATAAATATTTAAAACTTTGGCTCAAAACTCCTTCTGAGCATGGTGGCGATGACCCATACCATGTTTCATAGTAATACACTAATGTGTTCATAAAATACAGCATTTTACTACAAAATTAAAAATGAGACATCATTCGACTCTGCATGTCACTTTTGTGATTATAAGCAAAAATAGGCATTTTTCATATCTTCTGACCAGTAGGTGGCGCTGTGCCAAAGCACTGCGTGTAGCCTCAGGTCATGCTTGTGATGACATGTACCAAGACTCGTCTCAATACGCTCGAGTGTTGTGAAGATCCAATTTGGCATGCTCTTTATCAAATTTATTTGCACGTTTTTTGAGAATAGTTGGGTTTACCAAAAAGCTTTTAATACATTTTTGTCAGCATGGTCTGAAAATCGGACGAACCGTCTAGGACAAGTTCCAAAAAGCAGTTTTTTGGAAAATTCAAAATGGCGGATGAATGTTTATGACGGACAATGATGCCATAGGATGCAACTGAATCGACTTGAGCCATGGAATCAGAGTGGAAAATAATTTTATTTCTAGCCCTTATGGTTCAAAAGTTATTAACATAAATGTAAGTGAAGATTTGGACAGGTGGTGGCGCTAGAGGGACTGAGTTAGAGACGCTGGTGAGAGTTCAGACTGTCCTCTATCAGTGGTAGGTTCCGGGTTAGTACCCAGTTACTGCGATTACTATAATAAGTACATAGTATGTACATGGGGAACAGTACTGTAAAATAAAGAGCACAGCACAACAGACCTGAGCGTCTTCGAAAGCGTATCGGCCGGGATCTTTGACATTCTGCGTGGTTTTGTCATAGCTCTTGGAGTCGACGTTGATGGCACTCGGAGCTCCAGGAGCGAGAAACTCCTCCCAGATCTCCTGCACCCTGCTGGGAACCTCACGGATGGGACGCTTCTTCAGCTCCTGAACCGCCAGCCAAAACCTGAGCAGACGAGCGGCTCTTCAGAACCAATGTACTCTACAGCAAAGCGCTGGAAGAACATTTGTTCATAACGTTGAGAGAACGTTCCCTGTTATATGGTGTCATACAGTACCTCAGGTTCTCTGAACTGAACTCGGACTCCAGGAACTTCAGGAATTGCTCTCTCCCGACAGGATCCTTCAGAACCTCGTTGAATCCGAATCCCCAGCGCTTCACCCGCTGCTGCCCGGGCTCTTTACTGAGAGACAGAGGACAGAGGACAGAGGTTATTCTTCTGCCAAACACTTCAGGACAGATTCTGCATGTGGTGTAACGCGTCCTGTACATCCACATTAGCATAGACCCCGCCCACGACTGATGACACTCCGCCCTATTAGCATAGACCCCGCCCACGACTGCTGATAGACTCCACCCTATTAGCATAGACCCCACCCATGACAGCTGATAGACTCCACCCTATTAGCATAGACCCCGCCCATGACTGCTGATAGACTCCACCCTATTAGCATAGACCCCACCCATGACAGCTGATAGACCCCGCCCATGACTGCTGATAGACTCCACCCTATTAGCATAGACCTTGAGCATGTTTTCAAAGAATAATAATAATAGAGTAATAATAATAATAATAATAAAAATGTTTAATCACACCTGGCCTCCAGCTCCCAGGAAGTGATGTCATCAGAGATCCAGGGGTTCGACGGATCTGGTGTCGTGAAGAACGGATCGTACTCCATATACTGTTCTGAGTAACTCAGCAAACTACAGACACACACATTAATGATCATTAATAATAATAATATTTTGCATTAAATTGATCAGAAGTGACAGTAAAGACATTTATAATGTTACAAAAGATTATATTTCTAATAAATGCTGTTCTTTTGAACTTCCTATTCATCAAAGAATCCTAAAAAATAAAATATGTCACGGTTTACACAAAAATATTAAGCCATTTTCAACACTGATGATAATCATAAATGTGTGTTGATCATCAGATCCTCATCTGAGAGTGATCAGTGAAGGATCATGTGACACTGAAGACTGGAGTAATGATGATAAACTCAGCTTTGATCACAGGAATAAATCACACTTTACTGTATATTCACACAGAGAACAGCTGATCTACACTGGAGGAGTATTACACTGATCTACTGGAGTTATGAGCAGATTCATGAGCAGGAGAGACTCTCTCAGAGACACTGAAATATCTAACCGACCCCAAACCTTTGAACGGTAGTTTATAACGAGTAACTTTAGTAGTTTATAAGGGGTTTACTCACCTCTCTGCCACTTTGGACATTTTTAACCGATGTCTGTCCAGCTGCGTTTGCCAGTACTGTATCTGAAAGAGAACAAATGACCACAGATTATTTCTTGGTCAGATTATGTTTTTTTGTTTTTAATTACAGGCAGAGTTCTATGATCAATGGATCAAATGAATGTCTGAGATGATTTGAAGGCTCAAAAGATGTGTGTGTGTATGTGAGAGTGTGTGTGTGAGAGCATGTGAGAGTCTGAGTGTGTGCGTGTGTGTGTGTGTGAGAGTGTGTGTGTTTGTGTGTGAATGAGTAAGCGTGTGTGCGTGTAAGCGTGAATGAGTGAGTGTGAGTATGTGTGTGTGTGAGTGTGTGTGTGAGAGCATGTGAGAGTCTGAGTGTGTGTGTGTGAGAGCATGTGAGAGCATGTGAGAGTCTGAGTGTGTGTGTGTGAGAGTGTGAATGAGTAAGCGTGAGTGCGTGTGAGCGTGAATGAGTGAGTGCGAGTATGTGTGTGTGTGTGAGAGTATGTGTGTTTGTGTGTGAATGAGTAAGCGTGTGTGCGTGTAAGCGTGAATGAGTGAGTGTGAGTATGTGTGTGTGTGAGAGTGTGTGTGTGAGAGCATGTGAGAGTCTGAGTGTGTGTGTGTGAGAGCATGTGAGAGCATGTGAGAGTCTGAGTGTGTGTGTGTGAGAGTGTGAATGAGTAAGCGTGAGTGCGTGTAAGCGTGAATGAGTGAGTGTGAGTATGTGTGTGTGTGAGTGTGTGTGTGAGAGCATGTGAGAGTCTGGGTGTGTGTGTGTGAGAGTGTGAATGAGTAAGCGTGAGTGCGTGTGAGCGTGAATGAGTGAGTGCGAGTATGTGTGTGTGTGTGAGAGTGTGTGTGTTTGTGTGTGAATGAGTAAGCGTGTGTGCGTGTGAGCGTGAATGAGTGAGTGCGAGTATGTGTGTGTGTGTGAGTGTGTGTGTTTGTGTGTGAATGAGTAAGCGTGTGTGCGTGTGAGCGTGAATGAGTGAGTGCGAGTATGTGTGTGTTTGTGTGTGAATGAGTAAGCGTGTGTGCGTGTAAGCGTGAATGAGTGAGTGTGAGTATGTGTGTGTGTGAGAGTGTGTGTTTGTGTGTGAATGAGTAAGCGTGAGTGCGTGTGAGCGTGAATGAGTGAGTGCGTGTATGTGTGTGTGTGTGTGTGTGAGAGTGAGTGTGGGTGTGTGTGTGTGTGTGTGTCCTGGCAAACCCTGCCTAACGGGGACAAAATGTCCCCACAAAGATGGCAATATCTGAAATCCTTGTCCTTGTGGGGACATTTTTTGGTCCCCATGAGGAAAACATCTTATAAATCATACTAAGTGATGTTTTTTGAAGATGTAAAAATGCAGAATGTTTCCTGTGATGGGTAGGTTTAGGGGTAGTGTGTGTGTGTGTGTGTGTGATGGGTATGTTTAGGGGTAGTGTGTGTGTGTGTGTGATGGGTAGGTTTAGGGGTAGTGTGTGTGTGTGTGTGTGTGTGAGAGTGAGTGTGAGTGCGTGTGTGAGAGTGAGTGTGTGTCTGTGAGTAAATGTGCGAGTGTGTGTGAGTGAGTGTAAGTGCATACGTGTGTGCATGCATGTATGCGTGTGTGTGTGTGTGTGTGTGTGTGTGTGTGAGAGTGAGTGCGTGCATGAGTGCATGAGTGTGTGTGTGCGTGAGTGAGAGTGTGTGTGTGTGTGTGTGTGTGTCACCTGGTTCCGCAGCTCGTCCTCTGTGGGCTCTCTGACTTCTGGTGTGGGTGTGTGTGTGGGACTGAGGCTGCGGATGTCGTTCTGTAAACCGTACACTGACTGCAGAGACACAGGTTCAGCACACACTCTTAATGACTCACACACACAGAGAGTCTCGTCTCAAGTCCTACAAGCATGATTTCTTCTTTATTGTGAGCACAAGAGTTTATGCACCAATATTTGACTGAGACAGACTTTATTACTGAGGGACATTTACCTTTAACACAACTGTGACTGGTTATGTTTTATGTCAGACGATCTCTTTCTGGCCAGAATAAAATGCTGAGTGGACGAGACTTATATGCCGTTAATGTGTGTGTCTGAGTGTGTGTGTTTACCTTCCGTGTTTTGTGAGGCTGCTTCATCCTGGAGGATTTCTTTATGTCGGCTTCAGTTGTGTTCACACAGCCAGGCTGCAGCACACGATTATTCATGAACATTTAACGCTGACATCAACACTCTTAAATCATTAAGGTTTGAGTTTGTCATTGATACGGAGGTCTGTAACACAGCAATGAAGTTGTCTGAATATCAAAATAATGATATGCACTATATTGCCAAAAGTGTTGTGACGCCTGCCTTCACATGCACATGAGCTTTAATGCCATCCCATTCTTAATCTGTAGGGTTTAATATGGAGTCGGCCCACCCTTTGCAGCTCTAACAGCTTCAGCTCTTCTGGGAAGGCTTTCCACAAGGTTTAGGAGTGTGTTTATGGGAATCTTTGACCATTCTTCTAGAAGCGCATTTGTGAGGTCAGGCACTGATGTTGGACGAGAAGGCCTGGCTCCAGTCTCCGCTCTAATTCATCCCAAAGGTGTTCTATCGGGATGAGGTCAGGACTCTGTGCAGGCCAGTCAAGTTCCTCCACACCATCTCGCTCATCCATGTCTTTATGGACCGGAACTAAGGGGCCAAGCCCAACCCCTGAAAAACAACCCCACCCCCCTGAAAAACAACCCCACCCCATAATCCCCCCTCCACCAAACTTTACACTTGGCACAATGCAGTCAGGCAAGTCCCGTTCTCCTGGCAACCTCCAAACGCAGACTCGTCCATGGGATTGTCAGACAGAGAAGCGTGATTGGTCACTCCAGAGAACACGTCTCCACTGCTCTAGAGTCCAGTGGCGGCGTGCTTTACTCCACTGCATCCCACGCTTTGCATTGCACTTGGTGATGTAAGGCTTGGATGAGCTGCTCGGCCATGGAAACCCATTCCATGAAGCTCTCTACGCACTGTTCTTGACCTCATCTGAAGGCCACAGAAGTTTGGAGGTCTGGAGCTATTGACTCTGCAGAAAGTTGGTGACTTCTGCGCACTGTGACCCTCAGCGTGCGCTGACCCCGCTCTGTGATTTTACCACTTCGTGGCTGAGGTGCTGTTGTTCCCAATCGCTTCCACTTTGTTATAATCCCACTAACAGTTGAGCGTGGAATATTTAGTAGTGAGGAAATGTCAGGAATGGACTATTGCACAGGTGGCAACCTATCACGGTCCCACGCTTGAGTTCACTGAGCTCCTGAGAGCGACCCATTCTTTCACAAATGTGTGTAGAAGCGTCTGCATGCCTAGTGCTTGATTTATACACCTGTGGCCATGAAGGGATTGAACACCTGAACTCAGGGATTTGGAGGGACGGCCCAATACTTCTGGCAGTATAGTGTATCTTTTATGGTTTATTATGAGCTCACCACCGGCCTGTGAACGTCCCAGAAGGCCCGCTCCTGACTGTCCAGGATCTTCCGCTCGATCTTGTCCCGTTTCTTGTCGACTCTTGACAGGAGAGAGAAACCCAATCACACACACACACACTGATGCAGATTTGAGGTTAAACACTGGACGTCTCAATCTGATCACTTACTTCGCTTGTGCTTCTGCTTGCATAAATATAAACTCCCATTTCCGTGCAAAAGCTCTCTGTAGTCTCGCCAAACTCTCCTGCACAAATACACACACACAGTCAGCAAAATACAATATCTGCCATGTATTTGATGCTTTATTCCATAAATCACAGAATGAGATGGGTGACAACACTAATAATGTTATTTTAATAAATTCATATGAAACATAAGAGAGACGCTTACAGCTTCATAATCGGCCAACTCCAGACGAGCTTTATTCTGCATGGTTCGTTTACAGAGGTAAACGGCTGCCGAGAGAGAGAGAGAGAGAGAGAGAGAGAGAGAGAGAGAGAGAGAGAGAGAGACAGAGAGAGAGACAGAGAGAGAGAGAGAGAGAGAGAGAGAGAGAGAGAGAGAGAGAGAGAGAGAGAGAGAGAGAGAGAGAGAGAGAGAGAGAGAGAGAGAGAGAGAGAGAGAGACAGAGACAGAGAGACAGAGAGAGAGAGAGAGAGAGAGAGAGAGAGAGAGAGAGAGAGACAGAGAGAGAGAGAGAGAGAGAGAGAGAGAGAGAGAGACAGAGAGAGAGAGAGACAGAGAGACAGAGAGAGAGAGAGAGAGAGAGAGAGAGAGACAGAGAGAGACAGACAGAGACAGACAGAGAGAGAGACAGAGAGAGAGAGACAGACAGACAGAGAGAGAGAGAGACAGAGAGAGACAGAGAGAGAGAGAGAGAGAGAGAGAGAGAGAGAGAGAGAGAGAGAGAGAGAGAGAGAGAGAGAGAGAGAGAGAGAGAGAGAGAGAGAGAGAGAGAGAGAGAGAGAGAGAGAGAGAGAGAGAGAGAGAGACTAAAACACACTGTACAGACGCTTTATTTGCATTTGATTTGTAGCTCTGATGATTGTGCAGTTTCAGGGTTTTGATGATTTAAGCAGAATTGTAAATGAGCTTTACAATATATTAGTAATATTATATACTCTACCTACATATTCAGATACATAAACAAGCAATTTAGAGCAGTGGTTTTCATCCGGGGGCCACTAGGGGGCATCGGCACTCTTCCAAAGGGGCCGCAAGAGGAATTAAATGATTAAAAATAAGACAAAAGAAGCATTTAAATAAGAAAACACAACTAAAAATCAAGAACAACGTATTGCTTATTTTAATTCATTCCTGGAAGCAGGATTCTCACAGTCTTGGAAAACCTGGTTATATGAGGGAATTTTAAAAGTGTGATTTCTAGACCTGGAAAAGATGTGCAAATTAATACAATCTTTAAAAGATGTTAAAATTAATAAAATCTTTAAAAGACGTTAAAATGAATAAAATATTTAAAAGATGTGGAAATTAATAAAATATTAAAAAGACAGAAATTAATCAAATATTAAAAAGATGTTAAATTAATAACATCTTAAGACATGAAATAAATAAACTATCAACTTGAGGTCATGTAAAATCACTGGTCAGAAAAGTGTAAACGCTGATGAATATCCAGTTATTAACATCACTGGAGTGTGTGTGACGTCGCTCTGTCTTTGAGTTGAACATCATGTTCAGTGTGTTGATCGATTGTTCTGATGAGGTCCGACACTTTCTCGTGTTTCAGGACACCAGCGCTCAAGAACATCAGCACAGATCATGCAGATCCATCAGAGGAAAAAACAGCTGATCACATCCTAGTGTGTGTGTGTGTGTGAGAGACAGAGTGAGTGAGTGAGTGAGTGTGTGTTCTTACCATAGTCAGTGTTTTCTGGCTCCCAGCAGTTTGATGGCCAGAAGTATGGAGTCTGTGATCAACAGAAAACACTCATCATTTCAGATCTCACACAGTGGAGAGACATATGATTTTCATGAATATGAATTACATACACCATATAGACAAATGATGTGGCCGGCTGAACATCTCAGGCACACCTAGATTTGACTCAGTGGAGTCACTGCAATAACCAAATCATTACCGTTGACCATACGGTCAATGAAATCATTCACAGGAATATGAATCAGAATATGAATGACATCATGAATATGAATGACATCATAAATATGAATGCCATCGTGAATATGAATGACCATGAATATGAATCCGAATATGAATGCCATCGTGAATATGAATCAGAATATGAATGCCATCGTGAATATGAATGACCATGAATATGAATCCGAATATGAATGCCATCGTGAATATGAATCAGAATATGAATGCCATCGTGAATATGAATCAGAATATGAATGACATCATGAATATGAATGACATCATAAATATGAATGCCATCGTGAATATGAATCAGAATATAATGACCATGAATATGAATCAGAATATGAATGACATCATGAATATGAATGACATCATAAATATGAATCAGAATATGAATGTCCATGAATATGAATCAGAATATGACATCATGAATATGAATCAGAATATGACATCATGAATATGAATTAGAATATGACATCATGAATATGAATCAGAATATGAACGACATCATGAATATGAATGACCATGAATATGAATCAGAATATAATGACCATGAATATGAATCAGAATATGAATGACATCATGAATATGAATGACATCATAAATATGAATGCCATTGTGAATATGAATGCCATCATGAATATGAATCAGAATATGAATGACATCATTAATATGAATCAGAATATAATGACCATGAATACAAATCAGAATATGAATGACATCATGAATATGAATGACATCATAAATATGAATCAGAATATGAATAACATCATGAATATGAATCAGAATATGAATGAAATCATGAATATGAATCAGAATATGAAATCGTGAATATGAATCAGAATATGAATGAAATCATGAATATGAATCAGAATATGAAATCGTGAATATGAATCAGAATATAATGACCATGAATATGAATCAGAATATGAATGACATTGTGAATATGAATCAGAATATGAATGACATTGTGAATATGAATCAGAATATGAATTAAATCGTGAATATGAATCAGAATATGAATGACCATGAATATGAATCAGAATATGAATGACCATGAATATAAATCAGAATATGAATGACCATGAATATGAATCCGAATATGACATCATGAATATGAATCCGAATATGAACGACATCATGAATATAAATCAGAATATGAACGACATCATGAATATGAATGACCATGAATATGAATCAGAATATGAATGACCATGAATATGAATCCGAATATGAATGACATCATGAATATGAATCAGAATATGAATGCCATCGTGAATATGAATCAGAATATGAATGACATCGTGAATATGAATCAGAATATGACATCATGAATATGAATGACATCATAAATATGAATGCCATCGTGAATATGAATCAGAATATAATGACCATGAATATGAATCAGAATATGAATGACATCATGAATATGAATGACATCATAAATATGAATCAGAATATGAATGTCCATGAATATGAATCAGAATATGACATCATGAATATGAATCAGAATATGACATCATGAATATGAATTAGAATATGACATCATGAATATGAATCAGAATATGAACGACATCATGAATATGAATGACCATGAATATGAATCAGAATATAATGACCATGAATATGAATCAAAATATGAATGACATCATGAATATGAATGACATCATAAATATGAATGCCATTGTGAATATGAATCAGAATATGAATGCCATCATGAATATGAATCAGAATATGAATGACATCATTAATATGAATCAGAATATAATGACCATGAATACGAATCAGAATATGAATGACATCATGAATATGAATGACATCATAAATATGAATCAGAATATGAATAACATCATGAATATGAATCAGAATATGAATGAAATCATGAATATGAATCAGAATATGAAATCGTGAATATGAATCAGAATATAATGACCATGAATATGAATCAGAATATGAATGACATTGTGAATATGAATCAGAATATGAATGACATTGTGAATATGAATCAGAATATGAATGACATTGTGAATATGAATCAGAATATGAATGAAATCGTGAATATGAATCAGAATATGAATGACCATGAATATGAATCAGAATATGAATGACCATGAATATAAATCAGAATATGAATGACCATGAATATGAATCCGAATATGAACGACATCATGAATATGAATCCGAATATGAACGACATCATGAATATAAATCAGAATATGAACGACATCATGAATATGAATGACCATGAATATGAATGACATCGTGAATATGAATCCGAATATGAATGAAATTGTGAATATGAATCAGAATATAATGACCATGAATATGAATCAGAATATGAACGACATCATGAATATGAATGACCATGAATATGAATGACATCGTGAATATGAATCCGAATATGAATGAAATTGTGAATATGAATCAGAATATAATGACCATGAATATGAATCAGAATATGAACGACATCATGAATATGAATGACCATGAATATGAATGACATCGTGAATATGAATCCGAATATGAATGAAATTGTGAATATGAATCAGAATATAATGACCATGAATATGAATCAGAATATGAACGACATCATGAATATGAATGACATTGTGAATATGAATCAGAATATGAATGAAATCGTGAATATGAATCAGAATATGAATGACCATGAATATGAATCATGAATCATGAATATGAATCAGAATATGACATCATGAATATGAATCAGAATATGACATCATGAATATGAATCAGAATATGAACGACATCATGAATATAAATCAGAATATGAACGACATCATGAATATGAATGACCATGAATATGAATCCGAATATGAATGACATCATGAATATGAATCCGAATATGAATGACATTGTGAATATGAATCCGAATATGAATGAAATTGTGAATATGAATCAGAATATAATGACCATGAATATGAATCAGAATATGAATGACCATGAATATGAATCAGAATATGAACGACATCATGAATATGAATGACTATGAATATGAATCAGAATATAATGACCATGAATATGAATCAGAATATGAATGACATCATTAATATGAATCAGAATATAATGACCATGAATACGAATCAGAATATGAATGACATAATGAATATGAATGACATCATAAATATGAATCAGAATATGAATCAGAATATGAATGAAATCGTGAATATGAATCAGAATATGAAATCGTGAATATGAATCAGAATATAATGACCATGAATATGAATCAGAATATGACATCATGAATATGATTCAGAATATGGATGACATTGTGAATATGAATCAGAATATGAATGAAATTGTGAATATGAATCAGAATATGAATGAAATCGTGAATATGAATCAGAATATAATGACCATGAATATGAATCAGAATATGACATCATGAATATGAATCAGAATATGAATGACATTGTGAATATGAATCAGAATATGACATCATGAATATGAATCAGAATATGAATGAAATCGTGAATATGAATCAGAATATAATGACCATGAATATGAATCAGAATATGACATCATGAATATGAATCAGAATATGAATGACATCATGAATATATGAATCAGAATATGAACAACATCATGAATAGGAATCAGAATATAATGACCATGAATATGAATCAGAATATGAATGACCATGAATATGAATCAGAATATAATGACCATGAATATGAATATGAATCAGAATATAATGACCATGAATATGAATCAGAATATGAATGACCATGAATATGAATCAGAATATGAACGACATCATGAATATGAATCAGAATATGAATGACCATGAATATGAATCAGAATATAATGACCATGAATATGAATCAGAATATGAATGACCATGAATATGAATCAGAATATGAATTACATCATAAATATGAATCTCCATCAGAATATGAATGGCATCAAGTGAGGTCAGCCAATCACGTGAGAATCTCAGAGTCTCACCTGAAAGCGGTAGAAGGTTCCGTCGTCCTTCAGCATGAGGACGTGATCTGATATGGGGAAGAAATAACCGTGAGCGGCCATCAGCGTCCCCAGATGAAGAGCCTCCACTGCAACACACACACACACACACACACACACACACACACACACACACACACACACACACACACACTGTGTTTAACGAGCTGCTCTTTGATCAGTCACTCTCAGAGATGAAAGGCCTGTTGGCTGTGTGGGATGAAGAACGTCTTCATATGAACTGGAGCCACTCGAGATGTTTCCATGAAACGCCTGTTGTCCTTTGATTGCAGGAGTCTCAGGGATTCTTACAGATTTCAGAGCAATAAATCATTCGTGTGCCACAGAAGAACGTCAGAAGAGTTCAAATCACAGGCTGTGTAAATGATGACAGAACATTCATTTTTGGATGAATTATTCCTTAACGTATCCTTACAATCCCCTTCTGTCCGGCTCTAGATCCGCAGTTCTCTGCTTTTTTGGCACCCGTTCTTCACAAAATACTCTTGTTTTGTTTTCAAAAGGCAGCTAAAATAATTAGAATTAAAATAATAATATTTCAGGATTGCAGAAGTTTAATGTTCTTTAGGGATCCTGCTCTTTTTAACCAATGAATTTACAAGACATTTCCAGATTTTTGCAAATATCTTTACTCAATATTTCTAGCAATACTGATGCTACTGATGTCTCTATGAATGTGATTTGTTTTAGCCATTCAGCATTACAGTATAATTAAAAGCTATGCATTTATTAGGCTTTGCAAAATATATAACAACTTTTAGTAGGATTCATTTTATAAGTAAGATTTTATAAATGTGTATGACTTTTCCAGGTCTAGAAATCACACTAAATCCAGCTTTTCCAAGACTGTGAAAATCCTGGTTCTTCACAGACAAAAAACAGTGTGTTTTTAGGGGAGGAAAATATCTTGATAAAAATGTAAAAGAAATATATTTTTAAAAAAAGAAAAACTTTTTATACACATATAAAAATATATAGCTTATTTGAATGCTTTTTTGGTCTCATTTTAACGCTCATCCTTCCCTCGGGTCATTTTGACCCAAAACTCATTTTTAAAGAAAAAATTAAAAAGTAACAAATCTTTCCCTCACAGGTCAATCTGACCCCCTTAGGAATGAATGGGAATGCTTCAGTACACATAGAAAAACCTAAAAATGCTCAAAATTCTAACTAAAAATGCAAAAACTTTAACGATAAATGATTGTATAATGTCTACATGTGTATCTGAATGCATACTGAAGAGAAACTGCCTTTAAGACCCAGCAGAACGGCTCATCCGCTCCATAAAAGGCCATCAAGAGTCATGAAATATCATGTTATATTATATATATTATCCACAAGAGGTCGGCAGAGACACCCAATGTAAGATATATTGAGCTGAATTAAAAGGGTTATGCATGAAAGTGTGAGTTATTTTGAATTTAAGTTCTAAGAATGTGCTTAAATTACTATTTATTTATTTATTAATTGATAAAATCTAGTAATTTAAAGGCAAATCAAATAAAAATAATAAAAAATTGCATTAAATTTTAAACTTAAATAAAATTTTAAGCAAAAAACAAAAGTATAGTCAAGTTACCTTAATTTATACAGCACTTTCACAATATAGATAGTTTCAAAGCAGCTTTACAGTGATTACAGGAAATGAATAGAGGAGAGATTGTTTTGGCTGTATAGCAGCTCTAGAAAAAAGCTGCTGCGTTTT
The DNA here is from genome assembly GCA_018749465.1 of Paracanthobrama guichenoti. Taxonomy (NCBI): domain Eukaryota; kingdom Metazoa; phylum Chordata; class Actinopteri; order Cypriniformes; family Gobionidae; genus Paracanthobrama; species Paracanthobrama guichenoti. The sequence continues at coordinate 17,475,172 of CM031966.1, read as the reverse complement.
GGACCAGCTGGAGTTTGTTTATTAGGCGAGCAGGGCAACCACCCAGTAGAGCATTACAATAATCTAGCCTTGAGCTCATGAACGCCTGAACTAACTGTTCAGCATTTGCCATTGAGAGTATGTGTTGTAATTTAGATATATTTTTAAGATAGAAGAACGCGGTTTTACAGATGCTAGAAACGTGGCTTTCAAATATAATTTTAGGGCTTCGGATCATTTTGACCTGCGGGGCAAGGATTTTTTATGGAGTGCGAGGGAAGGATGAGGGTTAAATGGTTTAAGAGTGGTTGAGATCCACTGATCTAGTGTCTCGTATGATCTCTTGTGAAGAGTTGAGTGTATTTCCATGCTCTCAAACATGTGAAGAACCCTCAGGAGCGATGCAACCGTTCCCGCCGGATCACCACATCTGCTTTGTCACAGGTACAGAAACGCCTGCTGCCAGACGAAGACAGACCTGCGTCCTTTGGATGTAACACAGCGGCTGATTTCATGAAGGTCACGTCAAATCAAGCTGAAATCAATGCAGATCTAAATGCCAGCGCTTGATTTCCTCCTCCAGCCGTTTATTTACTGCCGTCACCTTCGGCAACCCGCGGCCTAATTGAATAACGGTAAACGGTCTGAACGATCTGCCAGCGCTCTCACGCGTAATGAGTTTAACACACTAAACGGGTTTGAGGTGACACCAGCTGATCGGTGTGTGTTTTCCTGTCTGAGTTCGTACTGTACCTTGGTCTTCAATGTTCAAGTTCTTCTGCATCCACTGGACAATATCAGAGCCTGAAACACACACACACAGAATGAGGCCAGACATTATTAACTCGTGCATTCGTTCATGCTGCTGGTGTTGAGCAGGTCTGAAGCAGCAGCTCTGACCTTCATGTTTGTTACAAGACTCAGATTGTTCCGGTAATGATGCCGCGGCCGTGCAGGAGCCGCGACCCAGTGTTTGTGGAAGTAGGTTTTGGGGCCAGCTGGCGTGAGGGCTTGTTAAATCGAGAGATTGTGTGTCTTGCAGAGGCTTGTAGAAAGAGACCCGCGAGACGTGCGTCTGAAAGAGCGTCTTCAGGGACAGCAGAAATAAGAGCATCCTGTGTT
>CM031966.1:17151429-17334202 GCA_018749465.1 Paracanthobrama guichenoti | reverse complement strand
TTAAATCTGAACTAAGCCATCTCTCTTTGCTAACAAACACACTGAAGTGAACATCAATTTCTATTATTCGTCAATGGCGGCGTTGTTGGGCTGCATTAAACTGGAGTCAGCGGAACCAGGGGCTGCTTCCCTGTAACACCTGATGTACTCGTTACATCATGAAGAAAATAGCATCTCGTAATGTTAGTCTCTCTGTTTATCCAGTTTACTGCAGTCAGCGATCGGGCCGTATCCAGATCAAGATGGTGGACCAATAGCGCCTGGACATGACTAGCATCCTGAAATGTCTGCAGGCGTGTCAAATAAACTCCCCCGTAAATGCTGCATGTCGACACAGCATCCTCATTAAGCCGTCTTTACGGTATGACCAGCTCAATCTTTCAAATAATCTTACGAATATCTATTTACATAATATGAATTAAGATACTATGTTACTTAAATTATAATCATATTACACTGTTTGTTGCGTCCGACCAGAGGAGAACTATGGCACCTGACTGAGCCTGGTTTCTCCCAATTTTTCTGTTCTGAAGGAGTTTTGGTTCCTTGCCACCGTTACCTCTGGCTTTTGGCTTGCTCAGTTGAGACACCTAAATTTCATCCACATTACACGATCTTGCCGCATTGACACTATATGATGCCCAAAAGTGGCGTGGATAACATCACGTTTCACCAGAAACAGGCTGGCCTAAAGTCTTTTGCATTATTTTCCTGTTAACTGTAATGTGAAGCTGCTTTAGGCGTTGGACTTGTTAAAGTGCTATATATAAATATCAAATGATTTGATTGGTTGGATTGAGTTGATTTGCAGAGAAGTGAACTGACAACACATAGGTGGGGTACACTGGCATGTATGGCTGGTGGCGGCAAAAATGTTGCAATATAATCAAAAAATATATCAAGACCAGCGAAGCATTTATTCATTAGTATACAATTATTATTTTGTTTTAAAAAAATAAAATAATGGCATTTTTTCAATAATTAAATATATATACTAATTTTTGAGTTGTGTGATAAACATCACTAAATACAGCTATGTGAAGTTCAAAACATAACAATGATGTTCAGCATTGACTACCATGATCGTGTTATTATCCTCTCCTTGAGTTTCTCCAGAAAATAATTCATAAGTATAGGAGAGGCTATGTGCGTAGTTCTAACCAGGCTCATTGTAATGCAGTGTATGGCGGCATTTGTGCCATACCTACTTTGTCTTCTACTGTCAGATCAGCATTAAAGACCCGATCTCAACTGTTAAATAACGAGTATAATATTAAATAATATCAGATTTGTCTTTTTTTACTAAATAAACACAAAAAAACAGAGATGAAGAATAAACTTAAGAAAGATATGTAATAAACTAAGAAGATTTCTTCATTTTGGTGTTTTTAAAAATAATGTTGATATGTAACTAGTATAAATACAATAGAGTGTTTGTCTAAATCCTGGCATGTGTGGAAAGTGTTAAACCATGTGTGTTAACTAACCCAGTTGAGGTTGTGCTCAGCTCCCCTATATGGACTTGCTATTGCCAGTAGATACCACATAGACATGTGCTACTGCTGCATGAATGAGACACATAAATCCCATGCAGTGTGGTCTCGGTTCCTGGAAGGCCTGTAGCCCACTGTGGAGTTTAGCCAGAGAGGGAATCTGTCGTGTGCAACAGGGACCATCTTATTTTGGAACATAAAATCAGAAATGACCATTTCTAAATTGAATGTGTCTGGCTTCACCTGTGTCATCTGCTTCCAGTTGTTTTGGCGCCTGTGAGAGAGAGGCTTTTGGCAATGACAATGATCTATGAAAAACTTTTGTGGTTGTTGTTTATGTGAGCTGATGTTTGAGGAAGTTCTAAACCTGATTAAAAACTTTTCTTCAACATCGTCTCTCTCCTGTGTTGTCTTTGCCCTGGTCCTGTGAGAGGAAATAATCAAACTGAAAACTTGACTTGTGCATGAGTCTTGCTTTTAGGATTAGTTCACTTCAAATTAAAATTTCCTGATAATTTACTCACCCTCGGCGTCATCAAAAATGTTCGTATCTTTCTTTCTTGAGTCGAAAAGAATTTAAGTTTTTGAGGAAGAAACATTTCAGGATTTGTTTTCTCATGTCTCTGGTATAGTGGCAACCAAATGGTGATTGATGTTTGGTTCAAAGGCAGAAGAGTGCTTCAGAGAACTCTACACAATCCTAACTGTGGTCTTATAGAATTAAATAGGGTCTTATCACCATGAGGCGATTAGTCCTTTAAAATAACCCCATTATGAAGATAACAGCGCAGCTGATCCTTCTATACATGAGCAGTTTTGGAGGCTTTACTACTGTATGAGATCAGAACCATTCTCCACATACACAGAATCTCTCCAGATTCTTCAGTTCCCAACTCTGTGTTGTTTCTTCTCTTCAGTTCACCTCTCATCTACTATGGGGTTCAGATTAGGGTTGGAGAAGGCCATGTGGCAACCATTTGTGTGCTGTTGACTTCACATTTATTGTGTTGATTTTGATGTGTTTGTTTGAATCTACTGCTGTCTTGTTGGAGAACCTTGGCCCCATGCCTCAAGATTTCTAGCAGAGGCTGTCATGTTTTAATTTTTATCTTTTTATTATTTGCTAAGTCATGATTCCATGTATCTGAACAAGGTGTCCAGGCCTCTATGCAAGAAAAGTGCTGGGCCATGGCATTAAAGTACAGCAGATATTCATTTTACATGGGTTCTTTTTGTCTGTGTGCACAAACTCCTATTAAGTTTGTACTGGCTTTTTTCATCTGAAACGCGCCAGATCACGTTTTCATTCTTGTATGAGTGTTCTCCAAACTCAACAGGCACATTATAGAAGAAGACTCGAGCTGTCTTGGCAAAACATGTTGCAAAAGTGTTTAATAAAGAATAAATCTTTGTTCCCCAACGTGTTGTTTCAGAAAAACATTTATTTCATGTGGGATTCACCCCCACTTTCAATTCTTTTATTTCATTGAAGGTTAGTTTTTGTAATTTTAAATAAAATATCAAAGGATGTAATACAGATTTATTTTACAGCCATCTTTGATCATGTATTTGCTGGGGCGAACACTTTTACACCACTGTATGATTTTATTTTTATTTTTGCAGAAAGTGGCTGATAGTTTAGCTATTCTCAACTGGGATCATGCAAAGAGCCTCTGAAGCACTTCAAAGCCCTTTTGAAACATTGATTTGGACCTTCAACATTTTTGGTGCCATTGAAATACATCATATGGAAAAATCTGAAATGTTTTCCTCAACTTAAAAAAGCTGCAGTCCGTAACTTTTTGCGCTCTGGCGGTTGTAAACAGAACTGCATGCGATCTTCTTTAGGCGGCTGTGTGCAACCGGGCTACTTCTCTGCACATGTCTGTAATGATCGCGGGGACTGTGCTCCTCTGCAGTTACAACAATGGTCTGAAATAGTCCCAACATAAACATAGCGCCAGTTGTACCATAATGATTCATTACAAGACAAAAACACGGTTTAGAGGAAAATGGAGTCATGTTGTACATTCTCATTATAATTTTGTAAATCTTGAACTACAAAAAAGTTACTGATAGCAGCTTAAATTCTTTTGTTGTGAACATGTATTATCAGGTAAATTATCAGGAAATGCTCATTTTAGTGAACTAATCCTTTGTAGTTGATCTGATCCTTGAAGTCAAGCACTCTCAACTCTCATATGTGTTTTAACTGGCTGGGGCTTAAATTAACACATGACACAATGCTGATACATTAAGAAATGAAAGCATGGCGTGTGACTGAATAACTGAAAATATAGCCAATTTGTACAAAAAAGCCAGGCAGGTGTGAAACACTCTCTGTTCTCCACAGTATCGTCAATCATGTGGCATGGTGTGCATCGCGTGCTATAGCATGTTCGTACCTACGTGCTATTTCAAGTAATCTTCATTCACAGAATCTGTAATAGTACTAAATATAGTTTATTTCTGCATGTCCACACGTTAATCGTGAGCTGGATCTCACTGATGACCCAGCTACCATGTTGTTTGTTGTCTGAAGTACGATCTGTATATGATTACAACAAACTAATCTCTTACAGTCTATTGACAGCTATATTTTTCTGTTCGTTTGTGCAGATACCAGTTCATGCCATTTGATGGACTGCTTTGCTTTACAGGTCAAAGTCACAAACAAGGCACACCAGCAGAGACAAACAGATAGATGTGTAATGATGATGCGAGATTTCTTTTGGAAGGAACTTTGGCAAGCACAAGCTTTTGTATATAAGAACAGTAAAATATGCACACATTCTATTGTTTCTGGGATGATTAAACATTGCATTCTGTGTTAAAGCAGCACTTTTGCAATAAATACTCAAATCTTACACAGGACTTTCAGCATCCACGATGGTCTCCACAGTTGAGTAGTAGATGTATTTCTTGGATTATGTAGCAGTGCAGAGATGTTCTTTTGTGATCCATGTATGGAAGCTTTTGAAGATCCGTGTAAGCTACTGACTGGGTTTTATCAGGTTTCTCTGTAGCGTCTTGTAATGTGGGCAGATTCAGGATGTTGGTCCAGGATATTGGCAGGAGGTTTGTTTGGGGCGGGGGCTTCAGCAGAGCAGCTCAGATTGACTGTTGTGTTCTCCATCACAGGAGTTTATTATTGGGTTTAGTTCCAGAGGAGAGGGTGTGGTGAATCTACAAGAAATAATTGCAGTTCCATATTAAACTGTTCTTAGTGATGTTAAGTTAGTATTAATGTATAATATTTACATTTAAATGTATTTAATGTAAAATTGATCAAGTGACTTAAAAGTGAAGAGTTGGCATGTAAGAACACTGTATGTTAAAGACAATTGGAGATAATGTACCTATGACAGTGATGCTCACAGTCTCTCTTGAATCTCATCTGTATTGGGGGTTAAGCGCGTTGCTCCTGAACAACGTCACGTGGCTCCATTTGCAGTCTGAAGTAGTAGCGATCTGAATGATTATTTCATGATGTTATAGAAGACAGTTGTTAAGTTCCTCTACTGAGATCTCCAGTCTGTCTAACATCTGTCACCTAAATCCTCCTAATAGTCTTTTTTTCCACTGCACCTTAAAAGCTATAAATGGTCTTTCCCACAAACTACTGTTTTATTTTTCAGCCAGATCCCATAAATAGATTTTTGTCTTGTTACGTTTGTTTCAAAATTGGAGATGGTGAATGGAAACAAGGAATCACTACACACAAGAGCCTGTCAGAGCTGTTTACTGTCTGAGAGCATCCCCGTAGAGTAGATCTCATCAGCTGAAACATAAAAACATATTGTAGTGCATTATGACTTAAGCCTTAGAGAGAGTGATGCAAAAGATCTTAAAGGACAGTTCACACAAAAATGAACATTCAGAAAAAAATCCCACCCTATCAATTACAAATCCTCATGTTCTTCCAAACCTGTGTGACTATTTTCTAACATAAATATTTTAAAGATTTTTTTCCCATGCTGCTCTTGCATACAGCAAAAGTGTACCCCACTAGAAAGTTGATCTCAAAAGGACAAAACAGCACCATAAAAGTAATTCTGCTGACATATATGACTTGTACACACCATTTAAAATCTTCTGAAACCATATAATCACTTATCGAATGACCGAATAAATGTCTGGGAGTAATATGTTGCTTGGTATTTCTTGTCTTTTATAATCCATGCCTGCATTATTTTTCTATCTCCATGTCTCATCTTGGTTCTGCTGATAGAAATGTGATTATTTTAAAAATAACACAATACTATCAACTTCAGATTATGTGCTATGGACCAACCTGACTGAGTGTGTGTAAACACAAGAGCTGATGATGATGATGTGTGAAGAGGACATGATCTGGAGTGCACACAGGAACATCACCTCGAACTCTGACACAAACATACAGAAATAAATTAAATAGCATTGATACAAAAAAAAAAAACACATAAATTGTTTTACTCCCTTATGAAAAAGAGAGATACTTTAGAGTTCACTTTTATGAGGTAAGCTTCCAAGTAATGTTCAGAGTGTATTTTTAATATACTTTGTGTAGTAAGTATACAAATATGACCGATTCAAAAAGTTGGGACACTGTACAAATTGTGAATAAAGGAATGATACACAGCAATTTACAAATCTCATAAACTTATATTTATTCACAGTAGAATATAGAGTAACATATATCAAATGTTGAAAAGTGAGGCATTTTGCAGAAATGTCATTGCCAAATATTAGCTCATTTAACAGATTTCATGAGCTTCAAAAAGTTGGGACACGTAACAGCTTAATACAGAAATTTGGAAAAGTTAAATGTACATATGAAAGAACAGCTGGAAGGACAATTTGCAGCAGTATTAGGTCAATTAGAAACATGATTGCAATTTATAAGGAGCCTCTCAGAGTGGCAGTGTCTCTCAGAGAGGTCAGAATGGAGCAGAGGATCACCAATTCCCCCAATGCTCTCTTGTAAAAATAGTGGAACATATTATCAGAAAGGAGTTTCTCTCAGAAGAAAAATTACAAAGAAGTTTGAAGTTATCCATCATCACCAGTGTAATAATATCCAAAGATTCAGGAAGTATGGAACAATCTCTGTGCCTAAGGGTGAGAGGGACCTTTGGAAAACCATACTGGATGCCTTCGGGCCCCAGCAGGCAGCAATGCATCACATACAGGATCTTTACTGTAATGGAAATCCACAACATGGACTCAGGAATACTTCCAGAAAAACGACCATGGTGAACACAATCCCACCGTGCCATTACAACGTTTACCAGCCTATCAATCTCTAGATCAGATCAAAGAAGCCATATCTAAACATGAACCAGAGCGCATGAACCCATTTTCTCTACAGGCCACTTTGAGCTTATTTTAAAAATGGACTGTGGCAAAGTGGAGAAAACTTCATTCAAGTGGTCAGGCAGAATCAAAAGTTATTTTTTGAAAAGCAGGATGCCATGTCATCCCGGACTAAAGAAGGGACAAAGGACAACCCAAGTTGTGTAGCTCTAAGCTATGTAGTAATCCAAGTAGTTTTCAACTGCAAGTATAATATAGTTTATTAGTGGAAACATAACATCATACTTATATAGTTTTTATTTATATATTATTGCACTTCAGTAGTATAGGCTACTACACTATGTTCTTATATACAAGGTATGACATTTAATTCAGTAATATTATGAGCAGTTTTGATTTATATGCTGTTTAATATTTGATGATCGTGTTGTTTTACATTTATTGTAAGCAATGCGTCTATCCTGCTGTTCTACTTCTTTTCTTCACATGTGTTTAGAGTGGGAGATTCTGTTCTTTTTCAGAAGATGTATATCAGCGCCCCTACCCCGTACTAACAGTGTGAGTGGAGTAGCTCAGAGGAAATATTAATATAAATTATTCCTTAACTCATTATGATTATTCGTATGAATTAATTATGAATATTTGAATACGTTAAATAAGATTAACTTAATGTGGCTACGTGCGTAACATTACAATCAATCGTAGTTCATCTATGGCGATTCAGTATTGATTATTAATTCAATTCTAAGAAAGAGATCATTTTCATATTACGAAAAATTATTCTTCCTTTATAATTTATAGCGCTTATCAATGTGTGATCATTTAGTGACAATTTTGTTTGCAGTGAAGTCAGAGTCAAACATATATTGTTAAAAAACTTTAATAACTTCTTAAATGATGTACAAACAGACAGTACAACATACATACACACAAAAACATATAACATGGTAGAGACAAAGTCAAAGTGGTTTAGCGTCCGGGTCAGAACAGATGCTGATTGAAGTAATGGAATGAATCTAAAAGCTGAGAGAACCATCCCTACAGTAGCTCCGCTGTCGAGCAAACTACGAACTTTTTTACTACTACACAACGATTTTGTATTTAGGTGATGCGTTACTTGCACATTGCCAGCGAAACGTCCAGATATACGATCGCGGGAGAAAGTCTTTCCAGGAGTTCCGTCCAATGGTTTTGCAGTTGTGATGTTTTTCCTTCCCGTGTTGTTTTGGCAGAAAAGGTGATGGTGAACTTGCAGAGTCAGTGGTGAAGAAAGTGGTCACATGGTGTTGGGGCGCTTCTGGCACCTCTGGCCATGTGGTGTCTGTCCCTTCGATGTGCAGTGTGTAGGCCTTATCATTTCTTGGTGGCCTGCCAGGGTGGAAGGCCCACAGGCTCAGTGTGTGTCTAGGTGCAGGGGAGGAAGAGAGAGAGAGCGAGGCTCTGGGCATCTTTTAGGAGTCTTGGAAGAAATCTACACCCTCAATGAGTCCTGACCCAGTGTAAATTCCCTCTGTGTGGAGATTTATGGCGCTCTTTGTTTGCTTAAAGATTCAATTGGCCTGTACTTATATATACTCCAAGTATTGCAACAGCTACACACACAAAGTGACATACATGAAAATCGTGAAGTAACCTTAATTTGATGGAAGCGACATATATGAGGTTACATAACGAACTAATCAAGTTATTCATAAGACATGCATAGGAAAGCTGGAAATAACCACAGGACACTTTACAAGGTGCATGTTCATTTATAGGCAGTTTGTCTCTATAACTTGAGAGCAAAAGTGTGTTTACAGGCTTTGTTTCATGCTATGGCCTTTCCATGTGTATACATTTTTTAGTTTGTAAAACATCCTATCCTTTAGCATCTGTGAAATTATGAAGAGTTCTTTCTTTTTGGGCGATCTGATACTAGCAAGCATTAAATCGTTTGTTAAATGTAACAGAGCATTCATGTATCTGATTTGCTTTCCTACAACAGTGAAACGGGGTCAGATGAAGAATTCACTCAATATGGCGAGGAAGAGTAAGTAGATTTGAAGAAGTAAGATTCTATGTACACCTTTGTCTGGCGATCATGAACAGAAACTCAATTTAAGATTGAACATTAGAGTGCAGAGTCTGCTACTACTATCATTTCTGCACACAAGAAGCATGATCAAATAAAGCATTATTCAAATGACTCTATGTCTCATGGTGGATAGTCCTTCAACCAATCGAGATAACCTAGAGCATGTCCTGACATAATTCAAATGACTCTGTATGCAATTGGATAAGTCCTTCAGCAATCCAGACCACAAGAGAAGTGATCACGTGCATAATTCCAAATGACTCCATGCACAATTGGACGTGCTTCAACTAAATCAGACCACAGAGGCATGATAAGCGAGCATAATTCAAATGACTCTGTATGCAATTGGATGATCCTTCAAGCAATCAGACCACAGGAGAGCATAATCAACGCACACATCTTTCTATCACGTCATCATGGTAAACCTGCAATGATGCGCCAGGTAGATAGAAAGCCAGACTGTGATTGGTTCCCGCAAAAGTGTAACAGAAACAATAGAAATTAATGTACAGGTTTCGGAACTGAGTTGCAGGGCGAAATCAAATGCTTGGAGAAGATCAGACAATGGTTTACCAATCTAATGTACACTTCAGTGGGCGGCTCGAGACATAAAACAAACAATGTAAGTTTATAAGACAGCATGTAAAACTGTCACGGTAATTAAAAAGCTAAAGCCTATTTACTAATAGGCTGCTCAATCAAAAAGATAAACACAACTACAAGCCAAGAGTATAATTAGAATGTACTTAATTATACTTTTTAATATATCTCGATCAAAGATTTAGTACATGTATGGTCCAAATATATTTAGACCTTTCTGTCAGTATAAGTCAAGTATACTTAAGTTTTAAGTATATTTCTGAGAAGAAAGGCCTATGTAAAAAGTACACTGAAACTATGCTTGCTTGTTTTTGTTTTTAAAGAAGTATACTAATAGCACACTTCTTTTCATAGTATGTCTGTCCACAACTGTATTAAAGTAATTAAATGTCAAGTCAAGTCACCTTTATTTATATAGCGCTTTTAACAAAGTCCAGTTATTTCAAAGCAACTTTACATTGTTAACAGGAAAATAATGCAACAGAATTTGTACCACCACGTTCTGGTGAAAGCAGTGATGTTATCCAGCTAATTTCAAGTATCATATATAAGTGTCAATGCAGACAGATCAGGCGTAATATAGATGAAATTTAGAGTGTCCCCAACTAGAACAAAGCAAAGCCAGAGAGTAACGGTGGCAAGGAACCAAAAAGAAACTCCTTCAGGGCCAGAATGGAGAAAAAACCTGGCAGGAGAAACCAGGCTCAGTCGGAACTTGCCAGTTCTCCTCTGGCCGACAATTGAACAAACAGTGTATGATTATAATTCTGGCAACATTGCAGGTCTTAAGTCATATTAGGTAAAAATAGATATGTACCTTCAACATGTGTTATTACTGTGTTTAAAGAGATATGAAGAGTTACAGTCACTGCAGACTCTCCCATCGCTGATTAATATCTTTATTAAATAAATAAGTGTTGTCATGACGTATTATTTGTTTACAATTAAAAATGTCAGTTCTGACAAGAGACAAGCCTTACCTCAGAGCAGTACAGTCAAAGAAAAGCAGAACTCTATGAAGAGCGTCTTCCTCTGTGCGAGATCTATTAAACACTTAGTGAGGTAATGCACTCTGGCGTTTTCAAGCAGCCCGCTCCAGGATGAAAAATTATTATCTGCCTTTGTTAATTCTGTGCTTAAATGTTTGTAATTTGTTCAAAAGAGGGTGGAAACATAACACAAAAATATGCAGATAAACTCAAATACAATAATAATGTTTATTAATCGAATACATCATTACACAAATAGAATTAAGTCAAACAAGGAAAGTCAATGCATGAGCGTTTGTTTGATATTAATGATAAATGTTAGTATTTGCACACTCATTCATTGCTTATTGTGTACCCTGTTTTGCTAACTTTTTCTGTGCTTGTCAATATATCTAAAGCAAAAAGCAAATAGTGATATCCACTTTTACTGATATAACTGCTCAATTTGTACAACGTTTGACCAACAGGTCTTTGTCGAGACAACGTATTTTTATCAATATATCTAACCATAACTATTACTAATTAAATCAAATCCAAATCAAATCATATGTAAGCGCTTTTACAAGTCCAATTATTTCCAAAGCAGCTTCACAGTGTTAACAGGAAAATAATAACTCAGGAAAACTTGCATAATGCCAGAATGTCTGATTGAGAGACAAACTATCTGAGAAGAAAACTGCCCATTTAAACTCACTCATTCATTTAGCATCCCCATCGAGGAGAACGACGTCACGCTTCAGAGAATCATCTAAGTGACTTTAGCACATACCTTTCTTTACACTGCCTCTTCCCCCATTCCAGATTTCTCACCATCCAAAATCTATATGGTTTAATGTGAATTCTCATAATACAATATAATATACATGTTTGATATGCGTTTGAAATGTCTCTCTGCGATTGGTACAGATCTCATCCCCACTGAAGTAAACAAGAATATAATAAGGTTTTAAGAAGTTTGAGACTGTTTCACATAAATACAGTGGGTGTGGCTGTCAGGCCATTTAGGTCTTCCTAACAATACAGGCAACTATGGGAGTGACTCAATTTAGAATTCCCATTGATTGCTGTGTTTACATTTGAAAGAGTTTACATCTTGGTCTGATATTTGCAGGAGATGTTTCAGAAATTCGAGGAGCTTGAACTTTTTCATATTGGTCAACCAGTAACACTGAGTGTCTACTATGGGCGCTCAGCGTTATGTAATTTTAAGTCAGGTATCCATATTTCATTCTTTACTTCAGGTATTTGATGTTATGTATGGACTATCTTTGAGTTGATTATGCTGTCGCCTGACTCAGTTCAATGCCATTATTTACATTTTGATCTATTCTGGTTATCCACTGTGGTTGCCCAATAGTATTTACGACACCTATGGGTTGCCAGTTGGTGGGAAAACAAATACATAAATATTACAGCCACAGAGATCTGATTCTACCCAACTTAAAAAGCATCCATCTAAAATCTCTATGAGCGGGGAGCATATTAGCATGACTTAGACAACCTCCACGTCCCGATCAAGTGCATTCAAATTGTGTAATGCAAAGGTTTTCAGACCTGTCACTTTAGGACCCCCTAGCACTGCACATTTGTGTTTCCCTCATCTAAATAAACTTGAAACTTGAAACTAATACATCTGATTCAGCTCATCAGCTCATTAGTAGAGACTGCAATCAAAGCCACTAGATGGCAAGCCACCAACCTATAGCCAAAAAAGTGTGTGACTAATGTTAGTGCTGTGGCTGTGTGTGGTACATAGGGACGGAGGCCATTTGCTGCAACATGATCTCATGTGAAAATATGTACATGTATTTTTCACGTAAAGTGTAGTTTCTACCATGCATTACATGCAGTTTTCATACACACTGAAACATATAATATTGTGCGTACTGACAGCACTAAAATGTAAATTGTTCAGGTATTAATGTTTTGACTGTATTCAATTGTCAGATCAATTACATGTTTTCAGTCGCATAATTAAATGCAGTTTACTCATCTACTTAATAACATTAGCTCTGTTAGTGACTTCTGCTACCAAACTCTGTGCTCATTGCACAGAACTAGTTACCTGAGACTGCAACTTGTAAACCCACACATTTTTGAGCTTAGCATGCGCTTTTAAGTAGCTTTTACCACTCTGCTCTGCGTTTTTTTACTTCCAGGCGCTTTTTTGAGGCGTGAGGGCGCAGGCAGGCGGCATAACCCAGTCTTGTGGAAGCGTTCACTGCCAATAGAAGACAATTTTTTTTTAAAGGCACACTCTCACTGCAAAAAATGCATTCTGTCTGATCGGGGTCTTATGCTGCGTCCCAATTCACCTACTTACTACTACGACCTAAAAGTATGTACTCTCTTTTTGTGAAGAAAAGCTGCGTGTAGCTACGTCATGGCTGTGTTGCACCACGTAGCCTATGTGGCCATGTGCCTGACTACCTCTCCAAAAAATATAACTGCCCAGCGTCGATTCTACAGCGAGGCATAGCGCTGTGATTGGTCTGCCAGAGCCCCCTCCCTCGGGGATGCCCGCTGCTCTCTACATGCATGTAGTAGCTGGCGATATGCTCCTTCTGCGTCGGACCTGTTGCACGTAGCCTCTCTGCCCGTGGGCCTCGGTGTTGATTTCACCATTTATAACTTCTGCATAAGCTGTCGCGGTGATGCGCAGTGTATGCATGCCAGAGGGAGCTGTGAGGCCTCTGAGGAGGGTTCTGGCAGACCAAGTCACAGCGCTTGCAGTCCACATAGAGTGGAAACACGTTGTTACACATTTTTGGAGAGAGGTCTGTCCGGGAGTGCGTCGTGAGCTACGTGTACGCGCCCACGGCCTGCAGTGTGCACTTTCGATGCAGAGAAAGTATAAATTGGAGCTTCAGCCATTCACTGAACAGGAGTAAGCGCAGAGGTGTGATGTGCGGGAGAGAAAGCTGAACCTCAGCGCTACGCCAGACCAGTACTGGCGACATTTCTAAGTAGCTGGCGTTTGTCCAAAAAGTCGCTAGAGTTGATCTGCTAGTCGCTTTTTGAAAGAAGTCACTAAAAGGGGTCTGAAAAGGTAAGCTAAATATAGGTTAAATATTGATATCGGGTTAATATACTGATAATTGATCTTCCTCAAACCCCTTTATCTAAACCTCTCTACTTAACCGTTAGACTACGCACACCGTCCATGTGTTTGTAGTTTTGTGGGGTTCCAATTCGCAATGGGTTGTACCAATTAGCCTACAAAGAGTAATGTTTTAAACACAAAACTTCTTGTCAAGATGAAAACCTGAGATTGAGACAACCAGAAAAAAATAAGGCAACCTATCACACTAAACTTTTAAAGATTAGTTCACTTCAAAAATGAAATGTCCTGATATTTTACTCCTCCCATCTCATCCAAGATGATTCATGTGCTTTCTTTCTTCAGTCAAAAGAAATTAAGTTTTATGAGCAGAAAAGATCCCAGGGATTTTCTCCCCATCATGCTAGACTTCCATAGCAACCCGAAATGTGCTGAAAGTCAAATCAATGCAGTTTCAAAGCGCTTAGAAGGACTTCAAGAGAGGAGCTCTGCACGATCCCAGATGTGGAAAGAGAGGTCTTATTTGGTATAATAATCATGGTCATTTAAAAATAAATAAATACAAAAGTAGATGGTTGTTTTATTTTATTTTATTTTTAATACAAAAAATCCACTGATAAGGTAAAGTATAGAAAAAAGTTTGTGTTTAGAATTTGTCATTTGAAAAAAAAAAATAATTAATCAAACTTTTTCTGATTGATTTCTGCTGAAAATGTATCCTGAAATAGTGAATCAATTGTAATATATACCCATTTGTCTTCATTATAAATTGTGGAAAATAGGAATTACAGTTGTTACAATGCTGTTAAGCAACATGTGAATTTAATCAGTGCAGTGACAGCAGATGAGAAATGATCTGTTTATATAACACCAGTGCTAATTAATGTGATAGTTGTCATTGACAAATAAATAATACCACAGTTTATATTTCTTTCTTTTTTATTATTATACATGCATTCATTTAAGGGCATGTACTGGAAATGACAAAATTTTGTGAATATGTTACATAAATCAATTTGGTCTATGCTGCCTGGATCCAACTGCTTGTCGCCGACTTCGATTGCCATACGCTGCTTTTTGGGGTGACTGGTCCACACCTGCATTGTCCTGTTGACAGAACAGACATAATCCAGATTTAATGAGTGATTCTTTAACCAAGACCACTTGCTACCATTTTCAATATGAGGGTCTGTTTTTTTTTTGTTTTTATAAAGGATGTGATTAAAGTGTTTAATTTCTAAACCTAAGTAAAAACTGATAGGAGAGTCTAACCAATGCTCTTTTCTGGGTCAGCTGGGTCTGGGCTGAAGGCTGCTCAGAGTCCTCTGAATTCCAGTTTTGAAGTGATTTATCTGTGTAGGAGCTTAGTAGTTGTGAAATTCACACATAATCTTTGTCAAGAAGTGCCTGTTGAGGGAACAGATGCATGTATAATCGTGTGATACTGGACAGGTTGTGCGCTAACAGACTAAATCTAAAGCTGTATCTTTTTATCTTTTGAAGAAATATAAAAAGGATTTTTGAATGAGGATCTAGTAAACATAGTAGCATAGTTGAAGAGAGTACGTGTTTACTTTTTAATTAAATCTTAAAATAAGTAAATACAAAGAGATAGAAAGGTTTCACTGGGAGCTTCTGTGCTCCAACTGAGCATGGGTGCTCCCTGGAGAGACCAGATGGTTGCTGTAGGAACACAGTGAAACAAAAGTGTTCTCTGGGGTCTTGGCAGGAACAGACACTTCCTTTGGGATATTCTGCTGCTTTTGCTCCTGCTCTAACATTTCCTCTCCACTTCTCCCTCTGCTGCCTAGGGATTCTGAGGGCAGGGCAGGCAGGCTGAAAGTACTGAGGGCATTTGCAGTAGCGGCTGCCTTGTAGCAGCTCTTTTGCCTCCACAGCTCAGGGTTTTGCATGTCTCCACTTTCAGACTTGTGTCAATAACCGGCTGTGCAAAGAATGGCTATCTTTCCAGCTCCTGCCTCGAGATCGTGCCTGGCATGGGAGCCAAAGGTGCCCCATAGAGAGCTTGTTGGGCATGGGTGTTTCAAAGAGATCTTTTAGAATTCTCAGTTGTATGCTCAGAGATCCCAGTTATTCCCTTTGTTTGGGACCCGATGGGAACAGGTGCTCCCCTGTAGCTTTTTTTGGTCTCGGCATTCTCTGCTCCTGTGTGGATCTGGCTGGCACAGGTGCTCCCTTCTGCAGCAAGCTCAGATCCTCAGGGGTTCAGGGATCTTTAGTTTTTGGCCTACAATCTGCAGTCTGGTCTGGAATGGGTGCTCCATGTGGGGAGCATGCAAGGCACCTTTAGAGGCAGCTACACCGGTGCCCTCTGTGAAGACTTGGCAGGCATGGCAGTTTCTAAAGAGAGCCTCTTTCAGATGTAATCAGGCACTCAAGGATCCTGGGTTTCCCTCTTTTGGGACCCGTGTGGGCACATGTGTGTCCTGGCCTTGGAGACCCAGAGAACACCATGGGTGCTCCCTGTGGCTTTCCAGTCCACTTTCTCCACTCTCTGATCTGTGTTTTTCATTGTTGGATCTGAGAAAGCCTGGGCGCTCAGGCTTCTCAGATGCATCAATGAAAGCCAGGGATGAGGTGAAGAGGTCTGCAGATGCTTCCTGTTTGGACCTGGCGGGCATAGATGCTCT
Source organism: Paracanthobrama guichenoti (assembly GCA_018749465.1). Taxonomy (NCBI): domain Eukaryota; kingdom Metazoa; phylum Chordata; class Actinopteri; order Cypriniformes; family Gobionidae; genus Paracanthobrama; species Paracanthobrama guichenoti. The sequence continues at coordinate 17,318,039 of CM031966.1, read as the reverse complement.
CTGTGTGGACCTGGTGGACACACAGGTGCTCCCCTGTGTGCACCTGGCAGGCATAGGTGCTCCTGTGTTGCACCTGGCGGGCATGGGGTGCTCCCCTCTGTGGACCTGGTGAAGTACAGATGATCCTGTGTGGACCTTGTGAAGCTGGAGTGCTCCTGTGTGGACCTGGAAGAAAATGGTTCTCTGCGTCGTCTTCTGCCTCCAATGCTTTTGTGGTCTTCAGCGTTGCATCTGAGAAGCCTGAGTTCTGGGATGGCACCTTCTCAGATGCATCACTGAAGACCAGAGATGTGCAGAACATGAAGATCTTCCTGCCCCCCTGTTCCCCAACATTGGCCTGAATCAGGTCCCCATACTCCTCGAAATGGGTCTGAAACTTCCATGATTGCCCACCACCGCCCTACAGCAAGGGCCGCCTTGACTCATCCCGGTATTCAGATGATTGCTCTGCTCTCTCAAAAATCGTGGGCATGGTTGAAATGTTCATACTGATGTTGGAGAAAGATGATCTAGACCATTAACAATATTTTCTATAACTGTTGAAAAACACTACTTGAAAGAAAGAGAAAAGAAGCGATAAGTTGAGTAAAGCATACAGTATACATACAGTATCTGCTGCTCGGTTAGTCAATGAAATATACATTATTATCAACATTTACAAGAAAACTGGTTTAATCATTATTGGTTTACTATATCAGCCTCCCTATTTTCCCACACAAACCTGTACTGTGTAACATTTATTTACCTAAATGTACAGTAAATCAAGAACAATAACATCCCAGTTTAAGCAGATTATTCTCAGAGTTATGAAAAAAATTAAATTCAGATCCCCCAAACCATGTTTAAAAACATAGCATCTCACACACTCCCGACTAAGCACCACAAAAGCATAAACTTCGTTGCACTCCAACATTATACTCACGAGCGTTCTAAGGATTGTCACGACCTGTGGCGTTACAATGGAACACAGTTTGTGAGTGAGGCTGGATGCAAACCGAACATGCAATACAAATACAAGAGTTACTAAGCATTTCATGATTGCTCATACAAAAACTAGTGCTGTTTATTATTATTTTTAGCATTTGCAGCTGGTGCATAAGCGGAGAAGCAAGTGAAGCTGGATGGAGCATACAATTTATTATTAAAGCATAACACAGACCACTCAACCAACAGATGATATTACAATAAAAAGCACATTTCTGAAAACAATATAATTCACACAAAATCTCCTGCAGGTTTTCTTTTTTTTCTCTCTTTAGCTATAGGCCTAACAATATAAGCAACATATCAGGCGAGAGGCGATGCTTTCCCAAACATCAGAATTGCTTTTATGAGCCACAATTAAAAAACAAAGGCGTTATAATATTAAATTACTTTTGACATTCTGTGAACAGTTTCTGAAAAATTATGTGAGTTGAATAAAAAATAAATTACTACTTAAATAAAGACTTGGGCGTAAATATATAAATGCGAGAAAATATATTGTAACTTGATTAGGCCACCACATTTAACATAATAAATAAACTTCATTAAATAGTTGCTAACGATTAAATATTTAACCATGCTACATTTTTAGCTTACCGGTCTCCCATCGTCGGAGACTTTGAAGCAAAATCAATAAAAACTCATAAAAGCAATAAATAAATAAATAAATAATTCTGCTCCATTTGTCTTTTTAAAAATCCCCTCACAAATGTCCGCTGTCAGTTGTCACACACCTGCTATAGGCCATTTAACGCCGCTCGGTTCAGACTCAGTCAGGGCGTTTACATGGACAACAGTACTCCGATATTAACCTGATTAAGACAATACTCTGATTAAGAAGCTACCATGTAAACAGCGATTTCTAATGACCTTAATCGGTTAAAGTCATAATCGAAGTTAACGCCAAGTCGAATGAAGACATGTGGAGTATGCCTATTTTTAGTCGCATTATCAGAGAGCATTACAAACATGTACACACCTTAATGAACTATTAACGTTGCGTAGGAGTTTTACTGCGCATTTTGTGACAGGACACATACGCACACCAGGCAAGTGCAGAGGGGAGGGCTTTTATTTTGATTATAATTAATATAAAAGCGTGTACAAAACAGTAACAAAGCGCTCAAAAAGTCGGACAATTCCCGTCTATCTTTACGTATCTGTCAGTCTGAAATGTCGTTTGCCATAACGCGTTGCTATGGGTGGCGTGTGTCTTGCTATTTCGACACTGCCTCTCTCTGTATTTTTCTTTTTCTTTTTTCTTCTTTAATTATTCTGCTCATTGTAAAAGTAAAATAGAATAAGTTTGTATCTGTAATCCCCCATATTAATAATTGTGACTGTCTACTTTACAACAGCGGTCAGGAACCATCCAGGCTCATGAGCCATGGGTCATTCAGTGAGCGCCTGAGTGATCGACGGCAAGAAAAACAAGCCAAACAATTTTTAAACCTTTTTCATCATTAATCAAAGGCTGTCAAGGAGGCAAGAGAAGCAGTGTCTGCACAAAAAAACTGAAAGACAATATATAATATTAATAAATAAATAAATCAACATATATATATATATATATATATATATATATATATATATATATATATATATATATATATATATATATATATATATATATATATATATAAAATCAAAAAGTTGATTTATTTCACTAATTACATTCAAAAAGTGAAACTTGTATATTATTTTCATTCATTACACACAGACTGATATATTTCAAATGTTTATTTCTTTTCATTTTGATGATTATAACCAAATTCAACATCTCAGAAAATTTGAATATTACTTAAGACCAATACAAAGAAAGGATTTTTAGAAATCTTGGCCAACTGAAAAGTATGAACATGAAAAGTATGAGCATGTACAGCACTCAATACTTAGTTAGGGCTCCTTTTGCCTGAATTACTGCAGCAATGCATGGCGTGGCATGGAGTCGATCAGTCTGTGGGACTGCTCATGTGTTATGAGAGCCCAGGTTGCTCTGATAGTGGCCTTCAGCTCTTCTGCATTGTTGGGTCTGGCGTATCGCATCTTCCTCTTCACAATACCTATAGATTTTCTATGGGGTTAAGGTCAAGGCGGTTGCTGGCCAATTAAGAACAGGGATACCATGGTCCTTAAACCAGGTACTGGTTGCTTTAGCACTGTGTGCAGGTGCCAAGTCCTGTTGGAAAATGAAATCTGCATCTCCACACAGTTGGTCAGCAGCAGGAAGCATGAAGTGCTCTAAAACTTCCTGGTATCTGCTGCGTTGACCTTGGACCTCAGAAAACACAGTGGACCAACACCAGCAGATGACATGGCACCCCAAACCATCACTGACTGTGGAAACTTTACACTGGACCTCAAGCAACGTGGATTGTGTGCCTCTCCTCTCTTCCTCAGACTCTGGGACCCTGATTTCCAAAGAAATGCAAAATTGACTTTCATCAGAGAACATACCTTTGGAGCACTCAGCAGCAGTCCAGTCCTTTTTGTCTTTAGCCCAGGCGAGGCGCCTTCTGGCGCTGTCTGTTGTTCAAGAGTGGCTTGACACAAGGAATGCGACAGCTGAAACCCATGTCTTGCATTCGTCTGTGTGTAGTGGTTCTTGAAGCACTGACTCCAGCTGCAGTCACTCTTTGTGAATCCCCACACATTTTTGAATGGGTTTTGTTTCACAATCCTCTCCAGAGTGCAGTTATCCCTATTGCTTGTACTTTTTTTCTACCACATCTTTTCCTTCCCTTTCGCCTCTCTATTAATGTGCTTGAACACAGAGCTCTGTGAACAGCCAGACTCTTTTGCAATGACCTTTTGTATCTTGCCCTCCTTGTGCAAGGTGTCAATGGTTGTCTTTTGGACAACTGTCAGGTCAGCAGTCTTCCCCATGATTGTGTAGCCTACAGAACTAGACTGAGAGACCATTTAAAGGCCTTTGCAGGTGTTTTGAGTTCATTAGCTGATTAGAGTGTGGCACCAGGTGTCTTCAATATTCAACCTTTTTCACAATATTCTAATTTTCTGAGATACTGAATTTGGGATTTTCCTTAGTTGTCAGTTATAATCATCAAACTTAAAAGAAATAAACATTTGAAATGTATCAGTCTGTGTGTAATGAATGAATATAATATACAAGTTTCACTTTTGAATGGAATTAGTGAAATAAATCAACTTTTTGATGATATTCTAATTATATGACCAGCACCTGTATATAAACACTGTCCAACAGCGACACCCGCGAGGTAAAGTTGCAGTGGGTTTCCTGAACCCGTTGAATTTTAAAACGCTAACACTCATAATGTGGTTAACCGATGTTTAGTCCGTTTTTATTATTATTTTTATATTTTTTAAAATATGAATTTATAAGCCATCATAAATGCCGTCGATAGTTTGGAAAATGCCTAATATTGGCCCGCCAATATATAGATCGAACTCTACTAAGCGTTTCCCATTAATATACTGGCATTAAATTGGCTTAATAGATGACATTGTCTGAAAGTCTCACATTTAGGGACCGTCTCTAAAGTTACATACGACATGTATACATTTCTAATTTCTTTAATATCAAAAATGTAAAAGGTGTGCATCACGCCTGACACCTACATGAACACTTTACAGTTGATTATATGACATTCTCTTCAAATGCTAGTGAAGTTAGAAGCGTGTATAAGCGTCATGTGTAACTTTAGAGAACTAAATGTGCGACTATCTATTTCTTGATAGAGAAAACTGCTTATAAAAGTAACTGTAAAACTTAAATGTAAACACTGCTTGTGTCTTTATCACCTTTTCCATATATAACTGGCTCTGATAATCACCACAAATACATGCTTAAATCATGCAGAACATTGGCATTGGCTAACCTGACTGTACATTAAACTTAATTTGAATTGTGTTTTTTGTTCCCTTTCAAGGGAACTCACGCTGCGTCACGCTTTGAGGAACGCCTCTGCGTGATTGCGCCCGTGAAGGGCGTATGTCATCAGTCCAATAGAGAGACGGAACTTCATAGGTGGGTGGACGTCATAGACCCGGAAACTATAAAGCACACCGGCAAACACACGCCGTTAGCTTCTGTTGCCTTCAACAAGTGCTCTGTGTCATTTGTCCATCTCTCTGTGTTGTGTCTGAGTTTTCTTGTTTTCTTACACAAAATATTTGAGAGAATTAAGAGAGTTATGGTGAGCGAGCAGTGCTTCAGAAAGTGTGTTCCTCCCTGTCCATGTTTCATCACGGACGGGGATACACACCGATGTGCGTTGCTTGTCTGGGCAGCACGCGCAGTGGGCACTCGAGGGTGCGGCTGCGAGCACTGTGAGGCTCTGCCTCTTGCGTGCTGCGATCCCGTCAGGCGCTCTTTGGGAGCCAAGAGATTCAAGAGTTTTATTTGTCACATACACAGTTATATACAGAATATACAACCGGCAGTGAAATGTAAACAGGTCCGCTCCATGGACAGTGCAAATTCTGATTAAAAACACAAGGAGGAAATTATAATAGAAATAGAATAAAAATATATATGTAGAATTATAAATAAATCAAGTAGAAAATAAATAAATAAAGAAGTGGAATAAAATAAGTGAAATAAACTGTGCAGTGAGTAAACTGTAGACTTATAAATATGTGGTTAACAGAAATGTACAAGAAGTATAATGTGCAAACAGGTTTATAACAGGTTGTTACACAGTAACAACGAGAACAGAAAGTGCAGTGCAATGTCAGTATGTCGATGTTTATCCAGAAGTGAAGTCACGTGATGTTAAGTGACTGAGTTCAGGAGTCTGATGGCCTGGGGGAAGAAGCTCCTCCTGAGTCTCTCAGTTTTGGCCATCAGGCTTCGGAAGCGCTTACCAGATGGCAACAGCATGAAATGAGGGTTTGCAGGGTGATTAGAGTCCTTGATGATCTTAGTAGCTCTACCTTTGCAGCGTTTGGTGTAGGCGTCCTGCAGAGGCGGGAGAGCTGACCCTGAGATACGCTCGGATAAGCGCACGACTCTTTGCAGGGCTTTGCAGTCATGACTGGTGTTGTTCCCATACCACGCTGTGATGCACTGAGTTAATACACTTTTTATCGCCCCTAAATAGAAAGTTTTCAGGATAGCTGGTGAAACCCTGAATTTCCTCAGTTGGCGCAGGTGGTACAGTTTTTGCCTGGCTTTTTTCACCTGTATCTGAATGTGTGCAGTCCAGGTCAGGTCCTCGGAGATGTTTACACCCAGGTACTTGAAGCTGCTCTCTCTACTAGTGAGCCGCTGATCATAAGAGGGGAGTATGTCCGTTGCGGTCTCTTCCTGAAGTCCACAATCAGTTCTTTGGTCTTGCCAACATTCAGAGAGAGACAGTTGTCCTGGCACCATGATGTTAGTTGCTCCACCTCGTCCATGTATGCCGTCTCATTGTTGTTGAAAATGAGGCCCAGGACAACAGTATCATCAGCAAATTTGATGATAGAGGTGGAGCTTTGTGTGGACAAACAGTCATGTGTGTAGAGAGAGAGTAGAGCAGGGGACTCAGGACACAACCCTGTGGAGCTCCCACACTCAGGGTGATGGAGGTGGAGGTAAACTGGCCTACTCTCACCACCTGAGGCCTGCCAGTGAGGAAGTCTTCAATCCAGTGGCAGAGAGAAGAATTCAGGCCGAGATCCAGGAGTTTGGCGGTTAGCTTAATGGGAACTATGGTGTTAAAGGCTGAGCTATAGTCAATAAATAGCAGCCTTACGTAGTTCCCACTTTTGCTGTCGATGTGAATGAGGGAGGAGTGGAGGACATGAGAGATGGCATCTTCAGTCGATCTATTGGGACGATAGGCAAACTGAAGAGGGTCCAAAGTGTCAGGAATAAAGGAGCAAATGGTGTTTTTAATGAGTCTCTCAAAGACCTCGACTATAGACAATGACTATAGACATGAGAGCCACTGGACAATAGACATTTAGGCAAGAGGGTTTACTGTTCTTAGGGACAGGGATGATGGTGGATTTTTTGAAGGAGGTGGGGACCACAGATGTAGCGAGGGAGTCATTAAAGATGGATGTAAACAATCCGGCGAGCTGATCAGCACAGGACTGCAGAACACGACCTGAAATACCATCCGGCCTGGCAGCTTTCCTGACATCCACATGCTTGAGTGCCCTCCGAACTTCATCCTCGAGACAGAGATCACATGGTTGTTGCTGCTCTGAGTAATTCACTCTGACACGTCACTTGGGGTCGCTGCCGCGATTACAAATCAAAGCAAGCGTAGAAAGAGTTTAACTCGTCCACAAGCAATGGTCCTCAATCCCTGCCACATGCGCGGGAGTCGTTGAGTTGGAAATGAGACTCCACTCGATCCTTATAACGGAGCTTTGCGGCTTTAACTGCGGCGTCGGAGAGCATAGCAGGATGATTTATAGTCATTCATATTCCCTGATAGGAGGCCGGTTTGTATGCGGCAGTGCGTGTGTTCACTGCACCGTGGATTGAATTGTCCACCCATGGTTTCTGATTTGAGAAGGGCGTTATTGTTATTGTTTGTGTGGCTTGCTCTGTAAGCGTGTTGATGAAGCACAGGCGCCACATCTGTGAACTCGCTGATGTCAGATGAACTCGCCCGGAACATGTCCCAGTTGACGTCATCAAGAGCTGCCTGTAATGCTGTCTCTGAATGGGGTGACCAACATTTAACTTCCCGCCTCACCGGGGGTTCCTGAATGAGCCTTTGTCTGTATTCAGGTGTGAGGAAAATGTCGGCATGATCCGATTTGCCAAAAGGTGGTAGTGAACGAACTTTATAGGTGTTCTTAAACCAAGAGTAGCAATGATCCAGTGTGCTTGCTCCTCGTGTAGGACAGGAGACGTGCTGGTGAAAGTTTGGCAAGACTTTCTTTAGGTTTGCTTTGTTAAAATCGCCCGCGACGATGAAAGCAGCATCGGGGTGTTTGTTTATGAAGCCGCTGGTAACATCATGAAAAGGCCAGATAAAGCCAGCCCTGAGTCTGCCTGTGGTGGAATGTAAACGGCAGTGGCGATGACTGAGGAAAACTCCCTCGGCAGATAGAATGGGTGGCAAATGATTGTTAAATGTTCCAGATGAGGCGAGCAGGATCACGAAAGAATGGAGATGTTCCTAGGATCGCACCATTTCTTGTTGATCATGAAACACACTCCACCGCCTTTAGATTTACCGGCCTCGGCTGTTCTGTCCATCCGAAAAACAGAGAAGTTCTCAGATGGCGTCACAGCTGTGTCCGGGACCGTGGGCGTGAGCCATGTTTCAGACAAATAATAGATGTTACAGTCTCTCATGTCCCATTGAAAAGCGTATCCTGGCTCTAAGATCGTCCATCTTATTCTCCAAGGATTGGACATTTGCGCAGCAGACTTCTCGGGAGAGGTGGGCTGAATGCCCTTTTTCTCAGTCTGTTGCGAATCTCAGATGGCCACAGAGAATTGGTGAAAGTGTCCTGAAACAGTCCAGTGTAGCGGTAACCAATGTCCAAAAGTGTTTTGCTGTCATAGCAGATCAATGCAGATGATAAATTTGTAAAAATTGAGAGCAAAACAGAGTAAAATAATAAATAAAAGCACAGAGTGACCTGAATGGCGACCGAACACGGCGGCGCCATCTTTAACTATTCCCGTGGCATGGGTCACGCTGCTGCCGAGGCTCAGCGGCGGCTCATGTCGTGGGGCTGCATAAATGGATCTGTCGGAGGGGCCAGAGATGGGCTCTGCCTATCTCAGCCTTCACCCGCAGATCCAGCGCCGCCTCTCTGGGTTTGGGAGCCCGTGATGCGGATTCTCCCGCCCGGGGGGCGGCCGTGGTACTGCAGTTACCTTCCTCCGAGGAGGTTGATGTCTGCAGCACCGAGGCAGGGATTGAGGACTCGCCACTTCAATCCCCTGCCAGTGAGGAGCTTGTGAATGTGTTGAGCAGAGCAGTGGCCATATTACACATCGACTGGCCACAAGAGCAGTAAAAAGCAGACTTGACGAGCGCTTTCTCCCCTCGCGCTCTGCTCAGCCTCCACGTAGAGCCTGCCGTTCTTTCCAGACCTCCACACCGGTGTGTCGCAGGTCGTGGAAGCGGCCCATGTCATCCGTATTTTCACCCCGCAAACATCCGTTTACAGTAATATCTCGGGGTTGAAAAGACATGCCGGCGATCGAGAGGCGGCTTGCGAGCCCCAGTCCGCATCGGCCATAAAGGCTCCATCCTTGCCCACTAAGCCCCTTAAATTCACCTCTTCGTTAGTGGGCAAGGCATACTCGGCAGCAGGTCAGGCCGCTGCATGTCTGCACACCATGTCCATCATGCAGGCATATCAGGCGGACCTGCTGAAAGTCCTGGGTGAGAGCCACGAGATCAGAGCCGACATTATTAATGGCGCGCCGGTCGACAGCAGATCTCGCTCTCCGGGCCCTCAAGGAGGCGGCCAGATGTGTCGGCCGCCGTTCTATGGCAGCCCTGGTGGCCACGGAGAGACATTTGTGGCTCAACCTTACAGAGATTAAGGAACGTGACAAGGGCTTTTTGCTTGATGCGCCGCTGTCTCCGGCAGGCCTGTTGGTGACACTGTCACCTCTGTTACCGACAGGTTTCTGGAGGCAAAGAAGCATTCTGCAGGGCTCAAGCAGTTCCTTCCCGTAAGTTCCAGGTCTCGTCTGCTGCTGGGCGGGGCAGCAGACCCAGAGTATGAGCTCCTCCCATAGTGCGCAGCAAAAACAGAGTGTCGCCACCGCACACCCCACAGAAAGGGTCATCGGGTGCGCGGCACTCTCAGGCGCAGCCCTCCAAAGCCAAGACTGATCTGAGCATAGTCATTGTGTCGAGGAGGACTGCGTCCAAAAGTCCTGATGCCGGGCCCAGGACTGTGAGGTGATCCCCTCCATGGACGGACAGTGCTTACCGCGGCATATGGTACCCGTGCGTCCGCGGTGCCCTCACACGGGTCGATCCACCAACCCCGCCGAGTGCCGGGCGTGGAGAGCCCCTCGCGAGTCATCCGAGGATGGCTCGCGCCCTCTGAGGAGGGAGTTAGCGCTGCTGAGCCAGTTGTTCCCTGCCTGTAGTGGGCCCCAAGCAGGCTCTGGTGATGACTCAGGAAGTACAGACTCTGCTGCAAAAGGGGGCTATAGAGGCCAGAGACTGATAGGTCTGATGGCGGCAGCATCCAACGTGATTCCTTCGGGTCTGCTGTACATGAAAAATGTTGGCAGTGTTTCAGGCTCTGAAGCACTTCCTGCCACATCTCAGGGGCCATCATGTGCTTGTGCGCACAGACAGCACATCGGTGGTCTCCTATATAAACCATCAGGAGGCTTAAGATCCCGTCGCATACAAGTTGGCGCGCCTTATCCTCCTTTGGGCTCAGGGAAATTACTGTCAGTCAGGGCAATGTATATCCCAGGGAGCCAGAATGTGCAAAACTTAATACAAGCATGATGTTAGAATAGAAAAGACAAAATACTCTGATATTTAAATGTGACTCAAAGTTTGTTGTCCATGACGAGGAGAATAGATCTGTGTAAGTTGTAAATTTATTTAAATAAATAAATAAATAAATAAAGAAAGAAAGAAAGAAAGAAAGAAAGAAAGAAAGAAAGAAAGAAAGAAAGAAAGCATATTTCAAATGGCTGTAACTCAAAGTCTGCAAATCGGTTTTTAACTGGCAGATGATTAAACCAACACAGGAAACATCTTAAAACAGGATGTTTCACAATGTAGCATCTGCTATAACAGGAATACACCTAATGTTCAATTCATAATGAAAGTGAATACAAAATTTGACCTTGTACAAAGCCAAAAGCTGAGAGTGTGCACTGCCATCTCTGCTGATGACTGACTGCCATTTATTTTGTGAAATGCAGAAGTACGATCCTGTATTATTATGAGTTACAACAAAAGTAATCTTCTCCTTCTTTCCCCAAGCTACTGGCATCTCCTGTTCACGTTTGTACCAGGAGGACTGAGAAAAGAGCATTTAAAGCGGCAAGAACAGAAAACTTCTCCTGGTAAAGAATTGACCTGGGTGGAAAACAAATGCTTACTCTCATTCGACAAATGGAGAAATCAAATAGACGTGTAATGAATGCCATTAAAAACCTTTTGTTGGAAAGTGAATTTGAATGCTCAAATTGTGAAATGTTTAAGCTGCAAGAGAAGTTCGGATTTCTTGATGCATAAGATGATCCGAACTTGCCTTGCAGAAAAGCTGTGCATAAGTGATTTAACTATATTCTAATTTAGATAAAAGAGTGTGGGTTTCTTTTTACTATTTAGAGGTGTTATTAATCGCAGAGTGATTTGCTTAGATGTTTAACTTCTACTAACATGTTATATGAGGAAGGGGGGCCTAGTTGGCTGTAAAGAGAAGATAAGGAGAAACAGGAAGTTCAACTGTCAAAAATATATTAAGAACTAGCGGCCTTGGATGCGTATAAAGGTTTGTTCTTAAATCCAGAAGACTTTTTAGATAACCATAAGGGATTGCTATATGAAAAATGTGATGACACATCAGGGGACTTAGGAAGTGCTGGAGAATAAAAGACTTTGAAAGAAATGGCACTTTGGGTGAAGACCCAAAGACTGCATTTCTTTGTATTATTCTGAAACTTACTTTTAAGTAAACCAAGAAAAGCATCCTGTGGTTATTCTTATAAACTTTTTTTATAAGTTTATAAGAATAACCACAGGATGTCTCAGAGTGATTTTTTCCTTAAGAATATCTTTATCGTCTTTAAGTGCTTTCGGTGAGTTAAAAATAACCTCACTTATGTATATGAGGACTGATGCTAGTGTTTTGGCACAGTTTGTTACCTCTGTTGCTATTGACACTGTGTATGCCTTTGTGCATTCTACTGTATGTGTTTATCGTGTTGTGTCTGCCCTGGTCTCAGAGAAGCCTTCACTTTTATTCTGATCGAATATGCAAATTTTGGTGGGGTCTGAGCTGATGTTTCATTGATCTAGCTTTGCCTATCAGATGTGAGCACCCTTAGTGGTGCTGCCATTGGACTGTATGCTCCTTTCTTTGGCTGATGTAACTTAGTCCTGTGTTCTTCGGGCTTATCTTCACTACTCTCACTGCGGGATTGAATGCAGTTCCCACAGTGTCATCGCTAACTCAATGTCAAAGTGACCGCTCTCGAAAGGGAATGTTTCCAGTTATTATCGTAACCTCAGTTTTCTGAGAGGCGGGAATAAGACATTGCTTAAGCTGCCGTGTTCCGCCTCTCAGGGAACCAAGGTTACGACAGTAACCAGGGACGTTTTACTAAATATTTGAGTAAGTTAAAACACAATATTTACATTTATGAGTGTATTCCTTGGCCTAGGCTAGGCTGCGAAGGATCCATTTGTTCTATCCTTTGCGGATAGAAAAGTAGCCTAAAAAGCCCAATGCGATTTTCTCCATCAGGCGGCCGAATTCTCTACTAGATTTGTGTGTTTGGGGGGTGTTTTGGGGCGTTGGAGTGGCAAAATCATACTTACAAGGGTGGAAATCAACCCATGAAAATGTTTACCCACGGCAACAACTTAAAATTCCACAGGGAAACAACGGACTTGGCAACACTGTTGGTAGGCTGCATTCAAAGGACCCTTCAAATTGGGACAGACTTCGTCGCGCCACGGTGAAGAAATCAGCTTTCAAAAGCTGCCTTGAAGATAGAGCCCTGAATTGGGCCACAGCTCTTGTATGTGCCAGTTTGTTCCTTGGTTCATGATTCCATTCACCTGTTGGCCTATTAATTAACTCACTAGCTCCTCTGAGTATTTAAGTCCTGTATTCAATCAGTTCATTGTTCAGTGTAACATAAAAAAACACAGCAGCATTCATACATAACAAGTCTGTTCACTGCTGCAAAACAAAATAAACAAAACACTCTCTACTATCATTATTAAATAATTGTCTTTATTCAGAAACCTTTTGAGCATTAAAAACTTCAAAGTCTTCAAAATTCCCATTCCCAAGTTTTTGTTGTTGTTTCTCGGTCACTTCAAAACTGGAAGTAACCGAACAATAAAGTTTATAATTACAGAATACTTAAGATGAGGCATTTAAACACCTGACTGGAAGACTTTGGAATCGCCTATGGAAAAAAACAAAACAATGAATGTGATGTACAGTAATATATCAATTAAAATATAAGGTTGTTAAATGTTTTATTTCCATGGATGACAATACACATATGTAAGGAATCTTGTTTCTGCCACACAATAAAACATTTTAAAAGATAATCGTGACTTCTCACAATTGTGTTTACATCTTGCAATTCTGACTTTTTTATTTTCAGAATTGCCAGATATAAACTTGCAATTGCGACTTATAAAGTCAGATTTGTGAGTTATAAAGTCAGAATTATGCGTGATATAAAGCCATAATTGCAAGATATATAGTCAGAATTGGATAAACTCACAATTCTGACTTTATAAGAATGTGAATTATAAAGTCCAATTCTGAGGAGAAAAGACTTGCAGTTTATATCTCCATTATCTCACAATTCTTTAACTTGTCAAATGGTTCATCTCCTCTGACTTCAGCATATGTCGTCTCTTGTCCTGAATTCTTCACTGTGGTGCTTTTGATTTGGGGAGTGGAGAAGTCAATCTCTCCAAAGTGCACTATGTCATTCTCATTCTTTGTGTGGGTAAACACACACAGTTTCAGCCAATCTCATGGTAATCTTGAGCACCTATAGACAAGGCCGTAACCATGTCTAAGACATTTGGGGGACCCATGCTTGGGGACCAATAGCACTACAGCTTTAAGAACAAGCGTGTTTCGATAGCACTACAGCTTTAAGAACAAGCGTGTTTCTGATATCACTACAGCTTTAAGAACAAGCGTGTTTCCGATATCACTACAGCTTTAAGAACAAGCATGTTTCCGATAGCACTACAGCTTTTAAGAACAAGCGTTTCCAATAGCACTACAGCTTTAAGAACAAGCGTGTTTCCAGTAGCACTACAGCTTTAAGAACAAGCGTGTTTCGATAGCACTACAGCTTTAAGAACAAGCATGTTTCGATAGCACTTCACAGCTTTAAGAACAAGCGTTTCCAATAGCACTACAGCTTTAAGAACAAGCGTGTTTCCAGTAGCACTACAGCTTTAAGAACAAGCGTGTTTCCGATAGCACTACAGCTTTAAGAACAAGCGTGTTTCCGATATCACTACAGCTTTAAGAACAAGCGTGTTTCCGATATCACTACAGCTTTAAGAACAAGCATGTTTCCGATAGCACTACAGATTTAAGAACAAGCGTGTTTCCAATAGCACTACAGCTTTAAGAACAAGCGTGTTTCCGATAGCACTACAGCTTTAAGAACAAGTGTTTTCCAATAGCACTACAGCTTTAAGAACAAGCGTGTTTCGATAGCACTACAGCTTTAAGAACAAGCGTTTTCCAATAGCACTAAATGGGGTTAGCACCAATGGGGTTGCCCATAGATTTTTGGATATGGGAATAACAACTGGAGAAGGCTGTGGAACTGCAGCAACCATATTCAGCAAGATGGACTGTTGAAAGGGCACAGTATACCATGGCAGAATTGCATTGCTCTTTCTGTGGACAATGCCAGCGTCAATATGGGAGACAGGAACTCTATCAAGTCGAGGGTGATGAAAGAAAACCCTTCAGTGTTCATCCTAGGTTGCCCATGCCACATAGTGCACAACAATGCCTCTGCTGCTGGTGCCATGTACAGTGAGGCAGTAATACATTTTTTTTCTCTCTCTCTCTTAAATCATTGCACTGCTTGATTGCTGTAATCTATACTTCTCATCATCATCAGAGTTCTGTACGTTTTGTGACACTGCTGCATGTGAGCACAAGATGGCTTAGTTTGGAGATGGTGGTCAGTCGGATTCTACATCTCTATAATGCACTCAGGAGTTATTTTTGGAAGCATCCGTAAGTAAAGACAGGTTATTAGTAAACCTAGTTTAGATGATTTTTTAAACCTATTTGATGAATGATATTTCCATCTAATGTTACAATGTATCATTTTCTTTGCCAAAATGCTTTTGGTTTGTCACAAGTTGATACAGTTGCAAGGAATATGAGAATGTTTCAAATTATTATTCATTTGTTTAGATGTGCCTGTTCTTTAACTCCACAGATGAGAAGCAAGCCAGATGTGCCAGGCTACGTGAAGTGTTTCAGGACCCAATGTCGGCGATCCATCTTCTATTCTGCCAGTCGACACTGATAATATTTACATATTTCGACCTGCTCTTCCAGCGGCAAGACTCTTGTGTCTATCTCCTTCATGAACAAGTACATAACACTTATTGTTGCATTTAGTTTGTTATTTGTAGTTGCACTCTCAAATATATTCAAGGTTATTGGTCTACTTTACTATTCACTTAACTATTTTAGAGTTATTTTAGCCCTGTGCCTTTTATAATTTTTAATAATATATTTAATAATATATAATTTAAATATATATGATCATTTTCATATATTTCCTTTTTTATAGTGCAATCAATAAAATACAAACCCGATTCCAAAAACGTTGGGACACTGTACAAATTGTAAATAAAAAAGGAACGCAATAATTTACAAATCTCATAAACTTATATTTTATTCACAATAGAATATAGATAACATATCAAATGTTGAAAGTGAGACATTTTGAAATGTCATGCCAAATATTGACTCATTTTGGATTTCATGAGAGCTACACATTCCAAAAAAGTTGGGACAGGTAGCAATAAGAGGCCGGAAAAGTTAAATGTACATATAAGGAACAGCTGGAGGACCAATTTGCAACTTATTAGGTCAATTGGCAACATGATTGGGTATAAAAAGAGCCTCTCAGAGTGGCAGTGTCTCTCAGAAGTCAAGATGGGCAGAGGATCACCAAGTCGGTGAACACAATCCACCATGCCATTCGACGTTGTTGGCTAAAACTCTATAGGTCAAAAAGAAGCCATATCTAAACCTGATCCAGAAGCGCAGGCGTTTTCTCTGGGCCAAGGCTCATTTTAAAATGAACTGTGGCAAAGTGGAAAACTGTTCTGTGGTCAGGCGAATCAAAATTTGAAGTTCTTTTTGGAAAACTAGGACACCATGTCATCCAGACTAAAGAGGACCAGGACAACCCAAGTTGTTCTCAGCGCTCAGTTCAGAAGCCTGCATCTCTGATGGGATGGGGTTGCATGAGTGTGTGTGGCATGGGCAGCTTACACATCTGGAAAGGCACCATCAATGCTGAAAGGTATATCCAAGTTCTAGAACAACATATGCTCCCATCCAGACGTCGTCTCTTTCAGGAAGACCTTGCATTTTCCAACATGACAATGCCAGACCACATACTGCATCAATTACAACATCATGGCTGCGTAGAAGAAGGATCCGGGACTGAAATGGCCAGCCTGCAGTCCAGATCTTTCACCCATAGAAAACATTTGGCACATCATAAAGAGGAAGATGCGACAAAGAAGACCTAAGACAGTTGAGCAACTAGAAGCCTGTATTAGGCAAGAATGGGACAACATTCCTATTCCTAAACTTGAGCAACTTGTCTCCTCAGTCCCCAGACGTTTGCAGACTGTTATAAAAGAAGAGGGGATGCCACACAGTGGGAAACATGGCCTTGTCCCAACTTTTTTTGAGATGTTGATGCCATGAAATTTAAAATCAACTTATTTTTCCATTAAAATGATACATTTTCTCAGTTTAAACATTTGATATGTCATCTGTTGTATTCTGAATAAAATATTGAAATTTGAAACTTCACATTGCGTTCTGATTTTATTCACTTTTTGGAATCAAGTTTGTAATTGTACATTTTGACACATGCATGTTTCCACACATGCAAGGATGACGAGACTTTGTGTATTTACTAGTTGCCATATCAACATTCTTTAGAGAAATTGTGCCAAAATTAAAAAAAAATCTTTGGAAGATATCACTAAACATTTAACCATAGCAAAAGTAAATTTCAGTTTATTTTTCATCTCTGTTTTATATTTATTTAAAATAAGACAAATCTAATATTATTGTAATCTTTAATGCTGATCTAACAGCAGAAGACACGAGCCGTGGTTTAAATCCCAGTTGCGCAGGTGGGGCATGTTGTCACACTGCGTTACAATGAGCCCCTATTAGAACTACACTACACATACATTATACTGATAAGAAGAAGATCAGCTAAATACTAAAAGGCTATGTGACGGCTAAATAATATTATGTGACTGTAAAGGAATAGTTCACCCAGCTGTGATAAGGTAGTGACTCTCAAGTGTGCTGCATGCATAAATGTTTCTTAGTCCTCAAATCTTGTTCAGTTATACAAATGTATAAAACTATTGCAAAGCAGTACCGCCCTTTAATTATTCATTTATTTTGGAGACAAATTTAAAAGTTAAACAAGTGTTGTATGTAATGTAAAGTAACAGAAAAATAGGCATACTGACAAAAGTTCATAGATTTTTCAGTGTAACTTTTCATAATAAACCCCCCCCCAAAAAAACTCATTGTTTTTAATAAAATATTCATTATTCATCAGAAAATATAAAGCTGAAAGATTTTTTTTTTTTTTTTTTTTTCACATAAGACATATAAGCAAACAAGCCTACAAAAGTATAACATACATACAACATTATTTTTCACCTGAGCATAAATGTTCTCAGGCTCAACACTGATGGCTTTTGGTTTTTGTGTATGTGGACCTGAGCATATATTACATCTGAACCTTGAAGACAACCATGGTGAACTGATCATCAGAGATCTTGTTGTCCTGGTTGGTCACGCGAGGACATTATCATATGTGGAATTCCTGTCAATAATTTCATCCTGTGCCTAAAAATGTAAACAAAAATATGTGTGGTGTATATATATATACCAGCATTTCAATCATGACAACTCTATAGGAATAGTTAATGGATGTGACAATGTTAATGTATTTGGCCTTAGCTGACTAGATCTGCTAAGCTGCAGCTGTTGCCACTGAGTAGAGGAGAGCGGGGCACAACCTAACGCTTTTTGACTGTCTCAGTTTGTGTAAATCCACTTGGGGTTCAGAGTATTTATATTTTTCCCACATTCATTTCACTCGTCTAGTACAGTTATGTGGTTTTGTTTCATTAATACAGTGTATACTTTTGTCTTGATTTCCCCCGAAAGAATGGAAGTGAACTGTGACAACATGCCCCATAGGTGGGGTACACTGTAACATGACCAAATGACAGCTTAAAATGTTATCCGATCTAATCAAAAAATATCCAAGACCAACTAAAATATTTTGTCAATAACATACAATTATTAATTTTTTTAAAAATAAAATAATGGCATTTTTAATAATTAAATATATACAAATTTTTCAGTTTGACGATAAACACATCACTAATTACAGCTATACAGCAGAGTTCAAAACATAATAATGAATAATTTATGAATATTGACTCGCAGTCATTATTACCCTTTTCTCATGGTTTCTCAAAATAATTCATAAAAGTATAGAATATAATAGCGTAGTTCTAATAGGGGCTCATTGTAACGCAGTGTGACAACATGCCCCACCTGCACAACTGGGATTTAACTTGGCTCGTGTCTTCTGCTGTCAGATCAGCATTAAAGACCGATCTCAACTGTTAAATAACAGATATAAGATTAAAATAATATCAGATTTGTCTTTTTTAAATAAACACAAAAAACAGAGATGAAAAATAAACTTAAGAAAGATAATAAACTAAGAAGATTTCTTCATTTTGGTGTTTTTTTTTTTAAATAATGTTGATATGGCAACTAGTAAATACAATAAGTGTTGTCATCCTGGCATGTGTGGAAAGTGTTAAACCATGTGTGTTACAACTAACCCGCGTTAGGTTGTGCTCCGCGCTTCCCCTATATGGACTTGCTATTGCCAGTAGATACATAGACATGCTACTGCTGCATGAATAGAGACACATAAATCCCATAGCACAGTGGTCTCAGTTCCTGGAGGGCTATAGCCCTGTGGAGTTTAGCTTTCAGAGGGACTCTGATCGTGTGCAGCAGGACCATCTTATTTTGAACATAAAAGCAGAAATAGCCATTTCTAAATTGAATGTGTCTGGCTTCCTGTGTCATCTGCTTCCAGTTATTTTTAGCTGTACAAAACTTGCATAGCAATGACAATGATCTATGAAAAACTTTGTGGTTGTTTGGAACTGACTGGTGTTTGAGGAAGTTCACAAACCTGATTAAAGGAAACTTTTTCTTCAACATCGTCTCCCCTGTGTGTCTTTGCCCTGGTCCTGTGAGAGGAAATAAATAAACTGAAAACTTGACTTGACTGTGCATGGAGTCTTGCTTTTAAGGATTAGTTCACTTCAAAATGAAAATTTCCTGATAATTTACTCACCTCGGACGTCATCCAAGATGTTCATGTCTTTCTTTCTTGAGTCGAAAAGAATTTAAGTTTTTGAGGAAAACATTTCAGGATTTTCTCCATATAATATATTTCAGTGGCAACCAAAATGTTGAAGGTCTAAATCAATGCAGTTTCAAAGGGCTTTGAAGTGCTTCAGAGGGCTCTGCACAATCCTAGCTGTGGTCTTATAGGGTAAATAGGGTCTTATCTAGCTAAACGATTAGTCCTTTTAAAAAATAACATTATGAAGATAACAGCGCTGAGTCTTCTTCTATACTGCCAAATGAATTTGGAGAACACCTGACATGAGATCAGAGACCATTCCTCCATACAGAATCTCTCCAGATTCTTCAGATTCCCAGCTCCATGTTGTTTCTTCTCTTCAGTTCACCTCCTCTCATCTACTATAGGGTTCAGGTCAGGGACTGGGAAGGCCATGGCAGAAGCTTCATTTTGTGCTCAGTGACACATTTGTGTGTTGATTTTGATGTTTGTTTTGGATCACTGTCTTGTTGGAAGATCCAACCTTGGCCCATTATAAGATTTCTAGCAGAGGCTGTCATGTTTTAATTTTTTATCTTTTGGTATTTGCTAGAATCCATGATTCCATGTATCTGAACAAGATGTCCAGGACCTCTAGCAGAAAATTAGGCCCACGGCATTAAAGATACAGCGGAGTATTTCATTTTACACATGCGGTTCTTTTTGTCCCTGTGTGCACCAAACCCATATTAAGTTTTGCTGCCAAAAAGCTTTTTTTATTTTTTATCTGACCTTGATCAGGAATGGTCTCTGATCTCTTGTCAGGTGATCTCCAAACTCAACAGGCATTATAGAAGAAGACTCAGAGCTGTTATCTTGGCAAAACAGGTTGCAAAAAGTATTTAATAAAGGGGCAAATAATTGTTCCCAACGTGTTTTGGAGAAAAACATTTATTTCATAATGGGATTCACCCCACTTTCAATTCTTTTACTTCATTGAAAGGTTAGTTTTTTGTGAATTTTTAAATAAAATATCAAAAGGATTAACAATACAGATTTATTTTTACAGCCATCTTTGATCATATTTAACAAGGGGGCAAACATTTTCACACCACTGTATGAAGTTTTATTTTTTATTTTTAGAAAATGGCTGATCGTTTCGCTATTCCTCAACTGGGATCATCCAGAGCCTCTGAAGCACTTCAAAGCCCTTTGAAACATTGATTTGGACCTTCAACATTTTGGTTGCCATTGAAATACATCATATGGAGAAAAATCCTGAAATGTTTTCCTCAACTTAAAGCTGCAGTCCGTAACTTTTTGTGCTCTAGCGGTTAATAAACAGAACTGCATGCATCTTGTGGAAGAACATTGCAGCGGAGCTACTTCTCTCTGTTTATGTCTATGGCGAGTCACGCAGGGACTGTGCTCCTCTGCAGCGGTTCCTAACAGACCGGTCTGAAATAGTCCCAACATAAACACTTATTATAAGTGTACCATAATGATTCAGGGTAAGACAAAAACATGGTTTGGAAAATGGAGTCATGTTGTACATTCTCATTATATAATTTTTGTAAATCTTGAACACAAAAAAGTTACTGACAGCAGCTTTAAATTCTTTTCGACTGAACATATTATCAGGGGTAAATTATCAGGAAATGTTCATTTTGAAGTGAACTAATCCTTTTAATAGTTGATCTGATCATGAAGTCAAACACTCTCAACTCTCATATGTTTTAACTGTGGCTGAGGCTTAAATTAACACAAGCACAATGCTGAGTACATTCAAAATGACATCAGCGATGACTGAGTAACTGAAAATATAGCCAATTTTACCTTGCAAAAGCAGAGAGCAGAGAGCGTGAGCACTGCCACAATTCCTCCCACACAACCAGCAAGCATAGGCATAGTGTGTCCATCTTGTCCTATAGCATGTGAAACACCTGTAATCGGTCAGAATGTTGTATTTCAAATAATCTTCATTGCTTTAGATCTGTAAATGACCTTGATCTTTACATTTAGACTGTGTAAACTCACCTTCAATCGTGAGCTGGGTCTCTGCTGATGACTGACTGCCATGTTTATTTTGTGCAATGCAGAAGTACGATCCTGTATTATTATGAGTTACAACAAAACTAATCTCCTTTCCCCAGTCTATTGGCCTCTCCTGTTCACGTTTGTACCAGGTGTAGTTCATGCCATTTGATGGACTGCCTTTGCTTTTGCAGGTCAAAGTCACATTAGTGCCAGCAGAGACTGAAGCAGATGGAGTAATGATGATGCGAGTTTCTTTTGGAGGAACTTTGACAGAAACACAAGCACATACATATAAGAACAGTAAAATATGCGCATTCGATATTTCTGGGTAGTTACTCAAAAATACTCAAATCTCTTACACAGGACTTTCAGCATCACGCTGGTCTCCACAGTTGAGTCATTAGATGTATTTCTTGGATATGTAGCAGTGCAGGAGATGTTCTTTTGTGATCCATGTATGAAGCTTTGAAGGTCACGTGTGAAAACACTGACTGGGTTTTATCAGGTTTCTCCTGTAACTGTCTTGTAATGTGGGCAGATTCAGGGATGTTGGTCCAGGATATTGTAGGAGGTTGTTTGGGGCAGGGGGCTTCAGCAGAGCAGCTCAGATTGACTGTTGTGTTCTCCATCACAGGGAGTTTATTATTGGGTTTAAGTTCAGGAGGATGTGGTGAATCTACAGAAATAATTGCAGTTCATTATTAAGAAACTGTTCTTGGTGATGTTAGTTAATTATGTAAATAATATTTACATTTAAATGTATTTATTAATAAAATTGATCAAGTGACTTAAAAGTGAAGTTAGCATAAGAACCTGTATGTTAAAGACAGTGGAGATGTACCTATGACAGTGATGCTCACAGTCTCTCTTGAATCATCTGTATTGGGGTTAAACGTTGCTCTGAACACGTCTGGCTCCATTTGCAGTCTGAAGTAGTAGCGATCTGAATGATTCTTCATGATGTTATAGAAGACAGTTGTGCAGTTCCTCTCACTGAGATCTCCAGTCATCTGTATGTCACTAAATCTAACGATGTTTTCACTGCTATTAAAAGCTATAAAATGGTCTTTCCCACCAAACTTTGTTTTATTTTTCAGCCAGATCCCATAAATAGAGTTTTTCTTGTTACGTTTGTTTTCAAAATTGGAGATGTTGAATGAGCAAGGAATCTGCACACAAGAGCCTGTCAGAGCTGAGGCATCACCGCAGAGTAGATCTCATCAGCTGAAACATAAAAACACATTAGTGCATTATGACTTAAACCTTAGAGAGGTAAAGATCTAAAGGGACAGTTCACACAAAAATGAACATTCAGAAAAATCCCACCCTCTCAATTACAAATCCTCATGTTCTTCCAAACCTGTGTGACTATTTTTCTAACATAAATATTTTAAAGATTTTTTTTTTCCATGCTGCTCTTGCATACAGCAAAAGTGTACACTAGAAAAGTTGATCTCCAAAAAGGACAAAACAGCACCATAAAAGTAATTATGACATATATGACTTGTGCCCTGCATTTAAAGTCTTCTGAAGCCATATGATAGCCTTATCAGATGACCAGATAAAAATGTAAGGGTAATATTTGCTTGATACATTTTCTTGTCTTTTACCAATCACATGCCTGCACATTATTTTTTCCTCTCATGTCATCTTGGTTCTGCTGATAAATGTGATTATTTTAAAAATAACAACACTAATAAACTGGGTGTAATATGGACCAACCTGACTGAGTGTGTAGAAACACAGAGCTGATGATGATGATGATGAAGGACATGATCTGGAACACAGACATCACTGGAGCTGACACAAACACAGGAAATAAATTAAATATACTTGTGTGCCAAAAAAACACAACAAATTGTTTTACTCCCTTAAGAAAAAGAAGAATACTTTGAGTTCACTTTTATGAAGTAAACTTAAGTAATGTTCAAGTGTATTTTTAAGTATACTTTATGTAGTAAGTATACAAATACAAACCTGATTCCAAAAAGTTGGGACACTGTACAAATTGTGAATAAAAAGGAATGCAATAATTTACAAATCTCATAAACTTATATTTTATTCACAATAGAATATAGATAACATATCAAATGTTGAAAGTGAGACATTTTGAAATGTCATGCCAAATATTGACTCATTTTAGATTTCATGAGAGCTACGCATTCCAAAAAAGTTGGGACAGGTAGCGATAAGAGGCCGGAAAAGTTAAATGTACATATAAGGAACAGCTGGAGGACCAATTTGCAACTTATTAGGTCAATTGGCAACATGATTGGGTATAAAAAGAGCCTCTCAGAGTGGCAGTGTCTCTCAGAAGTGAAGATGGGCAGAGGATCACCAATTCCCCCAATGCTGCGGCCAAAAATAGTGGAGCAATATCAGAAAGGAGTTTCTCAGAAAAAATTACAAAGAGTTTGAAGTTATCATCATCTACAGTGCATAATATCATCCAAAGATTCAGAGAATCTGGAACAATCTCTGTGCGTAAGGGTCAAGGCCGGAAAACCATACTGGATGCCCGTGATCTTCGGGCCCTTAGACGGCACTGCATCACATACAGGAATGCTACTGTAATGGAAATCACAACATGGGCTCAGGAATACTTCCAGAAAACATTGTCGGTGAACACAATCCACCGTGCCACTCGCCGTTGCCGGCTAATACTCTATAGATCAAAAAGAAGCCATATCTAAACATGAACCAGAAGCACACGCGTTTTCTCTGGGCCAAGGCTTATGGAAAAGTGGAAAACTGTTCTGTGGTCAGACGAATCAAAAGTTCTTTTTGGAAAACTGGGATGCCATGTCATCTGGGCTAAAGAGGTCAAGGACAACCCAAGTTGTTCTCAGCGCTCAGTTCAGAAGCCTGCATCTCTGATGGGATGGGGTTGCATGAGTGCGTGTGGCATGGACAGCTTACACATCTGGAAAGGCACCATCAATGCTGAAAGGTATATCCAAGTTCTAGAACAACATATGCTCCCATCCAGACGTCGTCTCTTTCAGGGAAGACCTTGCATTTTCCAACATGACAATGCCAGACCACATACTGCATCAATTATAACATCATGGCTGCATAGAAGAAGGATCCGGTACTGAAATGGCCAGCCTGCAGTCCAGATCTTTCACCCATAGAAAACATTTGGCACATCATAAAGAGGAAGACGCGACAAAAAGACCTAAGACAGTTGAGCAACTAGAAGCCTGTATTAGGCAAGAATGGGACAACATTCCTATTCCTAAACTTGAGCAACTTGTTTCCTCAGTCCTCAGACGTTTGCAGACTGTTAGAAAAAGAAGAGGGGATGCCACACAGTGGTAAATATGGCCTTGTCCCAACTTTTTTGAGATGTGTTGATGCCATGAAATTTAAAATCAACTTTTTTAATTTTTCCCTTAAAATGATACATTTTCTCAGTTTAAATATTTGATATGTCATCTATGTTGTATTCTGAATCAAATATTGAAATTTGAAACTTCCACATCATTGCATTCTGTTTTTATTCACAACTTGTACAGTGTCCCAACTTTTTTGGAATCGGGTTTGTACAAGTGAACTTATAACTATACTAATAGTTAACAATTTTAATACTTGTAGTAGCCTACATTTTTTAGTTCATGAAAGTACACTTTGAAGTATATGCTCTAAACTAGTAATCCAAGTAGTTTTCAACTGCAAGTATAGTTTTATTTAAGTGAACATAACATCATACTTATAGTTTTTATTTATATATTATTTTTGCACTTTAAGTATAGGCTACTACTATGTTCCTATATGGGTTTGACATTTAGTTCAGTAATATTATAGGCAGTTTTGATTTATATGCTGTTTACTATTGGATGATCTTGTTGTTTTACATTTGTGTAAGCAATCATCTATCACTTGTTCTATCACGTCTAGCACTCTTATCCTGCTTCTTCTTCACATGTGTTTTGATCAGGAAATTCTGTTCTTTTTCAGAAGATGTGTAATAGCGCCCCTACCGTATAACAGTGTACCGAATTAGCTCAGAGGGGAAATATTAATAATTATTCATAACTCATTATGATTATTCATTATGATTAATTATGAATATTTGAATAAGTTAAATAGATTAATTTAATGTGGCTACATTAACATTACAATCAATCAGTTCATCCTATGGGCGTTCAGTATTGATTATTAATTAATTCTAAGAAAAGGATATTTTTCATGGCTACAGAAAAATAATTCTTCCTTTGTATTTACATAGCGCTTATCAATATTGATCATTTAAGTGACAATTTGTTTGCAGCGGGGAGTCAGAACCAAACATATATTGTGCAAAAACTTTAATAACTAAATCATGTACAAGATTAAACAGACATACAACATACATACACAAAACATATAAACATGGTAAGAGACAAAGTCAAAGTGGTTGAAAAACCGGGTCAGAACAGATGGATGAAGTAATGGAATGAATCTAAAAATCTGAGAGAACCATCCCTGATAAGCTCCTTTGTCGGAGCAAAGGAGTTTACAGTTTTACTAACTACACAGCGATTTGTATTTAGTGGTACATTACTTGCATTTGCCTGGGAAAGCGTCCAGATATACAGTCACAGGAGAAAATCTTGAGGGTTCCGTCCAATGGTTTTGCAGTTGCGATCTTTTCCTTCCGTGTTGAGCGAAGGAACGATGGTGAACTTGCAGAGAGTCTGATGGTCGAAGAAGGTCCACATGAGGTGTTGGGGCCTTCTGGCATCTCCCTGGCCATGTGGTGTCATCCTTGATGTGTGTGTGTGTAGGCCTTATCATTCTTGGTGGCCTGCCAGGCGGAAGCCCACAGGCCCAGTGTATGTCGTAGGTGCCAGGGAGAAGAGAAGAGAGAGTGAGGCTCTGGGCATCTCTTTTAAGAGTCTTGGAGAAATCCTACCCTCGATGGTCGAGTTGACCCCAGCGGGAAATTCCTCTGTGGGAGATTTATGGCTCTTTGTTTTGCGCAAGATTCAATGGGCCTGTACCCATATATACTCCAATTAATGCAACAAACACACACGAAGAAGTGACATACATGAAAGTGTCAGTCGTGAAGTGAGCATTAATTTGATAGGAGACGACATATATGAGGTTACATGAACTAGTAAGTTGTTCATAAGACATGCATAGACGAAATAACACACAAGGGACACTTTACAAGGTGCATGTTCATTTATAGACGGTTTATCTATAACTTGAGGCAAAAGCGTGTGTTTTACAGGCTTTGTTTCTTAACTATGGCCTTTTCCATGTGGCCACATTTTTTAGGACCATAAAACGTCTTATCACTTGGCATCCAGGGTAACGGAGGACCTTTCTCTGTGTTGGGGGAAGGTCTGATACTAAGCACAAAGCATTTAAAGCATGTTTGTTAAATGTAACAGGCAATTATGTATCTGATTTGCTTTCTCTATAACAGTGAAAACAGGGATAGATGGAAAATTCACTCAATGGCGGGGAAAGAGTAAAGTAGATTTGAAGTAAATTCCTATGTACACTTTGTCTGGTCGATCACCAGACCGAGCTCAATTTAAGATTGAACATTGGTCTGGGGAGTCTGCTATGTATTTTCTACTGCACAAGAAGCATGATAAATGAACATTATTCAAATGACTCTGTACGCAATTGGATAGTCCTTCAACCAATCAGACCACAAGAGGCATGATAAACGAGCATAATTCAAATGACTCTGTATGCAATTGGATAGTCCTTCAACCAATCAGACCACAAGAGGCGTGATCAGCGAGCATAATTCAAATGACTCTGTATGCAATTGGATAGTCCTTCAACCAATCAGACCACAAGAGGCATGATAAACGAGCATAATTCAAATGACTCTGTACGCAATTGGATAGTCCTTCAACCAATCAGACCACAAGAGGCATAATCAACGCACACATCTTTTCTATCCGTCATCATGTTAAACCCGCCAATAGCGCGCCAGGTGGATAAGCCAGACTGTGATTGGTTCCCGCAAAAGTGTAACAGAAGCAATAGAAATGCATGTACAGGTTTCCAGACTGAGTTGCAGGGCGAAATCAAATCGCCGGAAGATCAGGCTGGGTTTACCCAGTCTAATGTACACTTCCAGTGAACGCTCAGAACATAAAACAAACAATGTAAGTTTATAAGACAGCATGTAAAACTATGCGGTAATTAAAAGCTAAAGCCTATTTACTAATAGGCTGCTCAATCAAAAGAGTAAACACAACTACAAGCCAAGTATAATTAGAATACTTAATTATACTTTTTAATATATCTCGATCAAAAGATTTAGTACATGTATAGTCCAAATATATTTAGACCTTTCTGTCAGTATAAGTCAAGTATACTTAAGTTTTAAGTATATTTCTGAGAAGAAGGCCTATGTAAAAGTACACTGAAACTATACTTGCTTATTTTTTTGTTTAAAAGAAGTATACTAATAGCACACTTCTTTTTCATAACGGTCTGTCCACAACTGTAAGTAATTAAATGTCAAGTCAAGTCACCTTTATTTATATATAGCGCTTTTAACAAGTCCAGTTATTTCAAAGCAGCTTCACATTGTTAACAGGAAAATAATGCAACAGAATTTGTACAGCCGTTCTGGTGAAACGGTGATGTTATCCAGCTAATTTCAAGTATCATATAGTGTCAATGCGGGCAGATCGGTACTATAGATGAAATTTAGGTGTCCCCAACTGAGCAAGCCAAAAGCCAGAGGCAACGGTGGCAAGGAACCAAAACTCCTTCAGGGCCAGAAAGGAGAAAAAAACCTTGGGAGAAACCAGGCTCAGTCGGGGTGCCAGTTCTCCTCTGGCCGACGAACAAACAGTGTATGATTATAATTCTGGCAACATTGCAGGTCTTAAGTCATATTAGGTAAATAGATATGTACCTTCAGCTTGTGTGTTATTACTGTGTTTAAAGAGATATGAAGAGAGTTACAGTCACTGCAGACTCTCCCATCACTGATTAATATCTTTATTAAATAAATAAATGTTGTCATGAACGTATTGTTGTTTACAATTAAAAATGTCAGTTCACAAGAGACAAGCCTTACCTCAGAGCAGTGCAGTCAAAGAAAAGCAGAACTCTATGAAGACGTCTTCCTCTATGCGAGATCTATTAAACACTTAGTGAGGTAATGCACTCTTGATGTTTTTCAAGCAGCCCTACAGGATGAGAACTTATTATCTGCCTTTGTTAATTCTGTGCTTAAATGTTTGTAATTTGTTCAAAGAGGGTGGAAACATAACACAAAAATATGCAGATAAACTCAAATACAATAATAATGTTTATTAATCAGAATACATCATTACTGGAAATAGGGTCGTCAAACAAGGAAAGTCAATGCATGAACGTTTGTTTGATATTAATGATAAATGTTAGTATTTGCACGCTCATTCATTGCTTATTGTGTACCCTGTTTTTGCTAACTTTTTTTCTGTGCTTGTCAATATATCTAAAGCAAAAAACAAATGTGATGTCCGCACACTGATATAACTGCTCCAATTTATTGCAACGTTTCGACCAACAGGTCTTTGTCGGGCACGTATTTTTATCAATATATCTAACCATAACTATACTAATTAAATCAAATCAAATCAAATCAAATCATATAGCGCTTTTTACAAGTCCAATTATTTCAAAGCAGCTTCACAGTGTTAACAGGAAAATAATAACTAGGAAAACTTGCATAATGCCAGAATGTCTGATTGAGGAACAAACTATCTGAGAAAGGAAATTAACATTTAAACTCACTCATTCATTTAGCATCCCCATCGGAGACGACGTCACGCTGAGAGAATCATCTAAGAGTGACTTTAATTTACATGCCTTTCTTTACACTGCCTCTTCCCCATTCCAGATTTCACCATCAAAATCTATATGGTTTAATGTGAATTCTCATAATACAATATTATACATGTTTGATATCGTTTGAAATGTCTCCCTGCGATTGGTACAAAGATCTCATCCCCACTGAAGTAAACAAGAATATAATAAAGGTTTTAAGAAGTTTAGAGACATTTTGCTAAATACAGTGGGTGTGGCTGTCGGCCATTTGGTCTTCTAACAATACAGGCATATGGGAGAGTGACTCAATTTAAATTCCCATTGTTAACATGTTTACATTTGAAAGAGTTTTACATCTTGGTCTGATATTTAAGGAGATGTTTCAGAAAGGGTCGAGGCTTGAACTTTCATATTGGTCAATACCAAATCAAAACTAGTTAGCACATCATTTGTAATTGAAAGAATTTAATGACAAAATCTAGTTATGGTTACACTTAAAATAGTTACAAAATAAATGTATGAGATGATAAAAACTTAAACCATTAATCGTACCCAGCATGAATGTTACCTGATGGATAGAAAGAGAGACAAAGAAGAGAAGAGAGCAAAGAAGGGAAGAGCCAAAGAGAAGGCCCCCAAGAAGAGAGAGCCAGAGAATAAAAGAGACAGAGCAACAGTTACAATCTTCTTTTATCTATTCATTGACCATGTGACTGAAACCCTAATGTGAGACATTCAAACTGACCAATAAGACCAAACTTCCTCCACTGTACTACAGGTGTGACATTTGGCCTACAGGCCTTCAACATATCTTTCTCTTTAGGAATTCCAAATGGCCCTACTGGTAAGAGAGATGGGGGTTGAAAACAGTAAAGCAAATGTCTTTGTTCATTTTCAAAAATCAAATAAAGATTATTTTATTTGCAACGTGTGCAACACAGCCTACGACGTACACTCGACGCAGAAGTATAAATTGGGCTTCAGCCATTCACTGAACAGGGTAGACGCAGAGAGAGGTGTGATGGCAGGGAGAAAGCAAGACCTCGCGCTTGCAGGACAGTACTGGTGACATTTCTAAAGTAGCTGACGTTTGTCCAAAAAGTTGACGCTAGTCGCTTTTTTTAAAAAAAGTTGCTAAAGGGGTCTGAAAAGTCGCTAAATATAGCGACAAAGTCGCTAAGTTGGCAACACTGATCCTGTCACCATTTAAACTGCCCTGTCAATCATCTCGTCAGTTAAAATCTTCTACATTCAGTTTAAGAGAAATGTAGTAGCACGTTGATCTGCCATTTGTGGGTCTTTAATGCAGAGACTCTCCTCATGTGTTTGCAGTTTAAATATAATGATGCATTTAAAAGTTAATGGCCAAAGGTATCATTACAAAAGTTCACAATGTTGCTGCAGGTGAAATATAATGTGGATAACATTGAATAAATATCATCAGGTAAATACTGATAACTGATAAAATACTTTATCTAAACCTCTCTACTTAACCGTTAGACTCGCACACCCGTCATGTTTGTAGTTTTTTGGGGTTCCAACTCGCAATGGGTTGTGCCAAGTAGCCTACAAGGTAATGTTTTGAACTTAAAACTTCTTGTCAAGAAAACTACAAGTTGAGCCAACTTGAAAAAAAAATAAGGCAACCTATCACACTAAACTTTTTAAAGGATTAGTTCACTTCAAAATGAAATGTCCTGATATTTTACTCACTCCCATCTCATCCAAGATGTTCATGTCTTTCTTTCTTCAGTCAAAAAGAAATTAAGTTTTATGAGGAAAAGATCCCAGGATTTTTCTCCCCATCATAGACTTCCATGGCAACCGAAATGTTGAAGATCCAAATCAATGCAGTTTCAAAGCGCTTAGAAGGACTTCAGAGGCTCTGCACGATCCCAGATGTGGAAGAGGGTCTTATTTAGTGTAACGATCGGTCATTTAAAAAATAAATAAATAAAAAGTAGATAGTTGTTTTATTTTATTTATTTTTTAATACAAAAGATCCACTGATAAGAGTAAAGTATAGAAAAAGTTTTGTGTTTAAATTTGTCATTTGAAAAAAATAATAATTAATCAAACTTTTTCTGATTGTTTGCAAGAAAATGTATCCTGAAATAGTGAATCAATTGTAATATATACCCATTTGTCTTCAGCCATAAATTGTGGAAAATAGGAATTACAGTTGTTACAATGCTATTGGCTTAGCATGTGAATTTAATCAGTGCAGTGACAGCAGATGAAAATGATCTGTTTATATAACACCAGTGCTAATTAATGTGCGTTGTCATTGACAAATAAATAAATACACAGTTTATATTTCTTTCTTTTTTATTATTATACATGCATTCATTTAAGGCATGTACTGGAAATGACACAAAATTTTGTGAATATGTTACATAAATCAATTTGGTCTATGCTGCCTGGATCCGACTGCTTGTCCTTGACTTCGATTGCCATACGCTGCTTTTTTGGGGGGGGTGACTGGTCCACACCTGCATTGTCCTGTTGACGGAACAGACATAATCCAGATTTAATGAGTGATTCTTAATCTAAAGACCACTTGCTTCTACCATTTCAATATGAGGGGTCTGTTTTTTTTTGTTTTTTTTTATAAAAAGGATGTGATTAAAGTGTTTAATTTCTAAACCTAAGTAAAACTGATAGGAGAGTCTAACCAATGCTCTTTTCTGGGTCAGCTGGGTCCTGGGCTGAAGGCTGCTCAGAGTCCTCTGGTTCAGTTTTGAAGTGGTTATCTGTGGAGCTTGATAGTTGTGAAATTCCACACATAATCTTTGTTGAAGTGCCTGTTGAGGGAACAGATGCATGTATAATCGTGTGATACTGGACAGGTTTGTGCTTCTTAGACTAAATCTAAAGCTGTATCTTTTTATCTTTTGAAATATAAAAGGATTTTGAATAGAGGATCTAGTAAACATAGTAGCATAGTTGAAGGCAGTGTTTACTTTTTTAATTAAATCTTAAAATAAGTAAATACAAGAGACAGAAGGGACTTACCGGAGCTTCTGTGCTCCAACTGGGCATGGGTGCTCCCTGGAGAGACCCAGGTGGTTGCTGTGGGGAACACGGTGAAACAAGTGTTCTCTGTGGGGTCTTGGCAGGAACAGACACTTCCTTTGGGATATTCTGCTGCTTTTGCTCCTGCTCCAACATTTCCCTCCACTTCTCCCTCTGCTGCCTAGGGATTCTGAGGCTTGAGGCAGGCACAAGTACTGGGGCATTTTGTAAACGCTGCCTTAGCAGCTCTTTGCTCCACAGCTCAGGGTTTGCATGTTTCCACTCGGAGCTCGTGTCAATAACCGCTGTGCAAAAGACAGGCTCTATCTTCAGCTCCTGCCTCGAGATCTTGCCTGGCATGGGAGCCAAAGGTGCCCTTAGAGGCTTGTTGGGCATGGGTGTTTCAAAAGAGGTCTTTTTTAGATCCTCAGTTATATGCTCAGAGATCCTGAGTTGTCCACTTTGTTGGGACCCGATGGGAACAGGTGCTCCCTTCTGCAGCAGCTCAGATCTCAGGGGTTCAGGGATCTTTAGTTTTGGCCTACAATCTGCAGTCTGGTCTGGAATGGGTGCTCCATGTGGGGAGCATGCAAGCACCTTTGAGGCAGCCACTGGTGCCCTCTGTAGAGACTTGGCAGGCATGGCAGTTTCTAAAGAGGCCTCTTTCAGATGCTTAATCAGGCACTCAGGGATCCTAAGTTTCCCTCTTTTTTGGGACCTGATGGGCACATGTGGCTCCTGACAGGACCCAGAAGGCACAGGTGCTCCCTGTGGCTTTTTCGGAGTCCACTTTCTCCTCTGATCTGTGTTTTTCATTGTTGGATCTGAGAAACCTGAGTGCTGGGTTTTCTCAGATGCCTCAATGAAGGCCATGGATAAGGTGAGGCCCCCCTTGTCAGAACTGGCTGGTGCAGATGCTTCCTGTTTGGACCTGGCGGGCATAGGTGCTCCCTCTGTGGACCTGGTGGGTACAGATGCTCCCTGTGTGGACCTGGCGGGCACAGATGATCCCTGTGTGGACCTGGTGGGCACAGATGCTCCCTGTGTGGACCTTGCAGGCACAGGTGCTCCCTGTGTGGACCTGGAAGAAAATGGTTCTCTCTGCATCGTCTTCTGCCTCCAATGCTTTGTGGTCTTCACCAGAGATGTAAGACATGAAGATCTTCCTGCCCCCCCTGTTCCCCAACATTGGCCTGAGATGAGGTCCCCATACTCCTCAGAGATGGGATCTGAAACTTCCATGATTGCCCACCACCGCCCTGCAGCAAGGGCCGCCATGAGCTCATCCGAGTATTCAGATGATTGCTCTGCTCTCTCAAAAATGGTGGGCATAGTTGAAATGTTCATACTGATGTTGGAGAAAGATGATCTAGACATTAACAATATTTTCTATAACTGTGAAACACTATGAAAGAAAGAGAAAAGGAAGCGATAAGTTGAGTAAACATACAGTATACATACAGTATCTGCTATCGGTTGGTCAATGAAATATACATTATCAACATTTACAGAAAACTGGTTTAATCGTTATTGGTTTACATATCAGCCTCCTATTTTCACACAAACCGCCACTGTGTAGCATTTATTTACCTAAATGTACAGTAAATCGAGACAATAACATCCCAGTTTAAGCAGATTATTCTCAGAGTTATGAAAAAAAATTAAATTCAGATCCCCAAACCATGTTTAAAAAGCATAGCATACTCACACACTCGCCGACTCGCTACAAAAAGCATAAGCCGTTGCACTCAACATTATACTCACCGAACGTTCTAAGGATTAATGCGGCGACCTGTGACGTTACAATGGAACACGAGTTTGTGAGTGAGGCTGGATTAAAACCGAACATGCAATACAAATACAAAGAGTTACTAAGCATTTCATGATTGCTCATACAAAAACTAGTGCTGTTTATTATTATTTTTAGCATTTGCAGCTGGTGCATAAACGGGAGCAAGTGAAGCTGGATGGGCATACAATTTATTATTAAGCATAACACAGACCACTCAACCAACAGATGATATTACATTAAAAGCACAATGCTGAAACAATATAATTCACACAAAATCTCCTGCAGGTTTTTTTTTTTTTTTTTTTTTTTTTCTATTTAACTATAGGCCTAACAATATAAGCAACATATCAGACGAGGAACGTGCTTTCCCAAACATCAGAATTGCTTTAATAGACTACAATTAAAAAACAAGACGTTATAATATTAAATTACTTTTGACATTCTGTGAACAGTTTCTGAAAAATGATGTGAGTTGAATAAAAATAAGTACTACTTAAATAAAGACTTGGACGTAAATATATAAATGTGAAAATATATTGTAACAGTTAGGCCTACATTTAACATAATAAATAAACTGTTAAATAGTTGCTAACGATTAAATATTTAACCATGCTACATTTTTAGCCTACCGGTCTCCCATCGTCGCAGACTTTGAAGCATGTCAAAATCCAATAAAAACTCATAAAAAACAATAAATAAATAAATAAATAATTCTGCTCCATTTGTCTTTTTTAAAATCCCCTCACAAATGTCCGCTGTCAGTTGTCACACACCTGCTATAGGCCATTTAACGCCGCTCGGTTCAGACTCAGTCAGTACGTTTACATGGACAACAGTACTCCGATATTAACCTGATTAAGACAATACTCTGATTAAGAAGCTACCATGTAAACAGCGATTTCTAATGACCTTAATCCGGTTAAAGTCATAATCGAAGTTAACGCA
The DNA here is from genome assembly GCA_018749465.1 of Paracanthobrama guichenoti. NCBI lineage: Eukaryota > Metazoa > Chordata > Actinopteri > Cypriniformes > Gobionidae > Paracanthobrama > Paracanthobrama guichenoti. Next base: position 17,283,162 of record CM031966.1, on the reverse strand, counting down.
AGTCGAATGAAGACATGTGGAGTATGCCTATGTTAGTCGCATTATCAGAGAGCATTACACACATGTACACACCTTAATCGAACTATTAACGTTGCGTAGGAGTTTTCGCCGCATTTTGTGACAGGACACATACGCACACCAGGCAAGTGCAGAGGGGAGGGCTTTTATTTTGATTATAATTAATATAAAAACGTGTACAAAACAGTAACAAAGCGCTCAAAAGTCGGACAATTCCCGTCTATCTTTTACGTATCTGTCAGTCTGAAATGTCGTTGCCAACGCGCGTTGCTATGGGTGGCGTGTGTCTTGCTTGACACTGCCTCCTCTGTATTTTTTTCTTTTCTTTTTTTTTCTTCTTTAATTATTCTGCTCATTGTAAAAGTAAAATAGAATAAGTTTGTATCTGTAATCCCATATTAATAATTGTGACTGTCTGCTTACAACAGCGGTCAGGAACCATCTAGGCTCGCGAGCCATGGGTCATTCAGTGAACGCCTGAGTGATCGACGGCAAGAAAAAACAAGCCAAACAATTTTTAAACCTTTTTCATCATTAATCAAAGCTATTATTCGAAATGTAGGCTGTCAATGAGGCAAGAGAAGCAGTGTCTCCTCAAAAAAACTGAAAGACAATATATAATATTAAAAAATAAATAAATCAACGCAAAAAAAAAATTTGAATATTACTTAAGACCAATACAAAGAAAGGATTTTTTTAAATCTTGGCCAACTGAAAAGTATGAACATGAAAAGTATGAGCATGTACAGCACTCAATACTTAGTTGTGGCTCCTTTTGCCTGAATTACTGCAGCAATGCGGCGTGGCATGGAGTCGATCAGCCTGTGGCACTGCTCAGGTGTTATGAGAGCCCAGGTTGCTCTGATAGTGGCCTTCAGCTCTTCTGCATTGTTGGGTCTGGCATATCACATATTCCCCTTCACAATACCCCATAGATTTTCTATGGGGTTAAGGTCAGGCGAGTTTGCTGGCCAATTAAGAACAGGGAAATCAGGTACTGGTTGCTTTAGCACTGTGTGCAGGTGCCAAGTCCTGTTGGAAAATGAAATCTGAATCTCCATAAAGTTGGTCAGCAGCAGGAAGCATGAAGTGCTCTAAAACTTCCTGGTATACGGCTGCGTTGACCTTGGACCTCAGAAAACACAGTTGACCAACACCAGCAGATGACATGGCACCCCAAACCATCACTGACTGTGGAAACTTTACACTGGACCTCAAGCAACGTGGATTGTGTGCCTCTCCTCTCTTCCTCCAGACTCTAGGACCCTGATTTACTTTCATCAGAGAACATAACTTTGGAGCACTCAGTAGCAGTCCAGTCCTTTTTGTCTTTAGCCCAGGCGAGACGCTTCTGACGCTGTCTGTTGTTCAAGAGTGGCTTGACACAAGGATTGCGACAGCTGAAACCCATGCCTTGCATACGTCTGTGTGTAGTGGTTCTTGAAGCACTGACTCCAGCTGCAGTCCACTCTTTGTGAATCCCCCACACATTTTTGAATGGGTTTTGTTTCACAATCCTCTCCAGGGTGCGGTTATCCCTATTGCTTGTACACTTTTTTTTCTACCACATCTTTTCCTTCCTTTCGCCTCTCTATTAATGTGCTTGAACACAGAGCTCTGTGAACAGCCAGCCTCTTTTGCAATGACCTTTTGTATCTTGCCCTCCTTGTGCAAGGTGTCAATGGTCGTCTTTTGGACAACTGTCAGGTCAGCAGTCTTCCCCATGATTGTGTAGCCTACAGAACTAGACTGAGAGACCATTTAAAGGCCTTTGCAGGTGTTTTGAGTTCATTAGCTGATTAGAGTGTGGCACCAGGTGTCTTCAATATTCAACCTTTTCACAATATTCTAATTTTCTGAGATACTGAATTTGGGATTTCCCTTAGTTGTCAGTTATAATCATCAAAATTAAAAGAAATAAACATTTGAAATGTATCAGTCTGTGTGTAATGAATGAATATAATTACAAATTTCACTTTTTGAATGGAATTAGTGAAATAAATCAACTTTTTGATGATATTCTAATTATATGACCAGCACCTGTATATAAACACTTTCCAACAGTGACACCCGCAGGTAAAGTTGCAGTGGGTTTCCTGAACCCGTTGAATTTTAACAGACCTATGTTAAAGGTATGTTGCCAAAAGTTTTGGGATGCCTGCCTTTACATGCACAACTTTAATGACATCCCATTCTTAATCCGTAGGGTTTAATATGGAGTTGGCCCACCGAGTGTGTTTAAGGGGATTTTTGACCATTCATCTAGAAGTGCATTTGTGAGGTCAGGCACTGATGTTGGATGAGAAGGCCTGGCTCGCAGTCTCCGCTCTAATTTATCTCAAAGATGTTCTATCGGGTTGAGGTCAGGACTGGTGACTGAGGACTGAGGTGCAAGCTAGTGAAGTTCACTCCACACCAATCCCGCTCATTTTCCCACAAAGTTGGGAGCATGAAATTGTCCAAAATGTCTTGGTATACTTAAGCATTAAGAGTTCCTTTCACTGGAACTAAGGGGCCAAGGCCAACCCCTGAAAAACAACCCCACACCATAATCCTCCCTCCACCAAACTTTACACTTGGCACAATGCAGTCAGGCAAGTACCAAGCAACCGCCAAACCCAAACTCATTGCTGGTGTTCCCATTTGCTTCCACTTTGTTATAATCCCAGTAACAGTTGACCATGGAATATTTAGTAGTGAGGAAATTTCACTAATTAACTTAGAGATCACGGTATCACGTTTGAATTTACTGAGCTCCTGAGAGCGACCCATTCTTTCACAAATGTTTGTAGAAACGTCTGCACGCGGCACGATGCGACACAACAAATCCCCAGCAGTAAACAGATTCCCATTTCCATTTTTGACAATGTACAAACTCTTTGCAACGATCTCATCATTGTATCCAGTGTAGACAGCTTTTAACATGGTCGCGCTTGGTGTAGACACAGTGTAAAAAAAAATACATCTTGCAGATATAAATGCAGACATCAAATAGATGTCTCAGAGATGTACGTGTGCAATCAGGGTAGAGTGTGGAAGTAGTAGAAGTAGAAGTTGACATACTTTCAAAATTACTTGAAGTCAGTAGAATGTTTGTTGAAGAGCAACATTATTATATAAGTGTTAGCAGATATTAAGCAGTCTACTAATGACTACTAGTTGACATATACTTGCAGAGTTACTTAAGCTGGCAGAATGTCTAAAGTGGACCATCAAAATAAAGTGTTACCAAATTAAAAATTTTGAAGGATGGTTTTACTGGTTTTACTTCAACCATTATTGCATTTGTAATATATAAATCACTACAGGGTCTCAAACAGATTGGATATTAAATGTAGACTTGATGGTTTTATAGGCTAGTAGCAGGTACAGTTAATGTTTTACATATTAATAATAATTCTGGGTTCAAGTTTTTCAATAGCAGCAAACAAAAATGTTTTTTCTTTTATGTGCTCATCTTTGAGATGAGTGATGGGAGGGACAACCTCTTGGTGGTGCTGTTGATCGCTGGACAGTTTGTCACAGAGATGTTTTTGAGGCATTATACACAAGTATGTTCAAGATGGTCCTTTTTTTGGAAAACAGAATGTGAGTTTTACCAAACACTTTCTTCAGTATTGTACATGTCAAAAATACTAATTTATTTGCACCAAAACCTTGGACTACCTTCCGATTCTGACACTTAGCCTATATTTTACAGATTCATTAATCAAGACTTGTTCAGAGTGACGTAATGTAAACCAAGAAAATAGCACCACTACATTAAAATAGATTGGAAGTATCTGGATAACAGCTCATTTGACATTGTGGGTTTCACAAGACAGTGGCAGCCATTTTGTAATGTGTCAGATAAGTGACACCAAGCTGGCAACTGAATAGAATAAACTTCTTGTGTACAATTTATTTTCTTGGAAAGAAATTAATACTTTTATTCAGCAAGGATGCATTAATTTGGTCAACAACATTTCTAAAATCATTTATTGTACTGCACACGTGTTTCTCTGGTGCATGAGGCCCCTCCAAACTCTTTGGATCTACACAATTTACAATCACATTTTGATCCAAATGGCTAATTTCACCAAAAAGCAGCTAGTTTGCAGGTTTGAATATGACTTCAAAGCCTACCAACAGTCCAGGTGTGATCTCGTCTTTGTGAACTGTGCATGTCCTGTTTTGCTAATTTGATGATATTGTAGCTTGTAGCTATTTTTTTCGGCAACTTGCGGTCTAATCATGCATTTACAGTGATGCACTCGTCTCCACCTACAGGCGTACAGAGGAATACTCCGGTCATCGAAGTACCATTTCACACCACGCATACTCAAACAAGTCAAAAGACACATCAAGATGCACTGAAGCAAAGTTTTATCAATACCTGACCAGATCTTACAAATAATAACTTCAGCACACATCAAGCCCTCAATGTAACTCAAAAGTCTTTGACTGTTCAGTGCAGGTGGTGGAAGATTCTTTAAACACTCGTTACATACACATCCATTTCATTTACATAATCCTAAAATGATTTTCTACCAGATTACAGTGTTGTTGCACCAAATAAAACAAACATTACATCAAATATTAGAGAGCAACACTAACTCCCCATAAGGCTAAATGGTTAATCTTAAACCAGTGCCAGGTGTTTGACTTTGAGAGATTCACAGCAACAGCCATGCTGCTCTTACGAATATGTTCAAAAATGAATACTTCTCCCAAAAATGAAAATGATCATTTATCCCCTCATGTCATCCCAAACCTGTATAACATTTTTTCTGTGTGTCTGTCCATTCAATGAAGTCACTGGTCACCAACAATCGTAAATTTCATCTTTGGGTTTTGCAGAAGAAATGCATTCAGGTTTAGAACAACAACGGTTACTTTTTTTTTTTTTTTTTTTTTAAACATCCCATAATTTCACTGGTTAAAAGTAGTTTAACTAGCCAACCAATTGGTAATCTGTCAAATAACTAACTCAACACATACAAATACATCCAAAGGGACAGTTCCACTGAAGGAACTTGGGTATAAGTGCTTAGCTCAAGTGCAAAATGGTAGTAGTTCATGACCTGTAAGAATCAAACCAGCCCAGGGGTTCATTTCCCAAAAGCATCATTAGTCAACTATGGTCACAAGTTTCATTGAACTCTATTGATGGCGGAACTTGCGGACATAGTTGGCTTTGGGAAATGCACCCCTGATCTTAAAATCTTATGGATCACCTTAAAGCTTTCGGAAACTTTGTATAAAACTCTTTTGTTGACAGTATAGGCTAATGAGAAGTTTGGAGTTTTAAAGCTGTAACAAAAATTTTATTTATAAGTTCCTGTACCATTTTTTTTTTTTTTTTTTTGTAGTAGTGAGTCCTTTAACCACCAAGCTATACCTTGGTTAGGTTCCCTAATCTTTTTGCATTCTGTTTAATAATATAAAGCTTAATGAAGAAATTTGAAGAGAAAAAAATGTATGAGAATAGCACTCAATACATTTTATATAAATACATTGAACTTCAAGGCAGCTTGAAGGCTTGGCAAATGGACAGGGCCTTCTGTGAAGAATTGAACTGCAGTATTATAAATTCAGTTCTCTTTTGAAAAATTTAATTTAGCTAATTTAACTGAGGAAGGTAGCATCATACATTTTGATCCAGCTCCATGAGGAAGGTGTGTATGCTGTAGAGAATGTAATCTGAAGGTTTGAAGGATGATGTGATTACTGGTCTTTATCAGGCTTGTAGATGGTCAGGGTTCTGGCTGAGGGGTCTGTGGCCTTAATCCATCGGGGCATCCAGTAATGTGGTGTCCAGTCCCTGCGGCCGGGGTACATCTTCTCAAAGATCTGCCTTATGTAGAAAGCCTTCTTTGGTTTTGGGGGAGTTAAAAGGGAACAGCTTATCAGCATTCTCCAACTGGGAGTCGTTCACCTGAAAGAGAAAAAAATTGATTAGCGGATACACACTGTGTACATCATGGTCTGTGTGTAAATGTGTAGTACCTTAGACTCGATGTGCTCCTGCAGGCTTGTGTACCAGGATTTCTTCATGGATGTCATACCATCACTGAAGGCCTCTTTCCTTCTCCAGAGAATCTCATCTGGGATAAGGGTCATCCCTTTAAACGCATCCCTCAGGAGATACTTCTCCACACCATCCTGCTCCGATCAAACATGTTATTCAGTGTGGTTACAAAAAATACTTATGATATTTTAAAAAGTTTGGCCCGAGATCTTCCTCTCCGTAATCTCAAGTAATCTGGACTTCTTTTACGTCATTATATGACATCTACCTGTGCCAAGGCCCCAAAGGATGTTATAGGAGGCATGTTTAGGTTCATCTGTGCAGAAGTGGAAGCGATCAATCTGAACAGACTTCACTTTTCCAGCTTCAAGTCAAACACCTCAAAGTATCCTGGGGGGAAAGGGGTGATCTTTGCAGGGGTGGACATGGAGTGTGTGATCTGTGTCAAACCTGTTTAGATTAAAACCAGTGAAAATGTGATGCTGCTCAAATCATTCTGCAAAAAATGTATGCTCAAAGTATTGCACCAGGAGATGACAAATTATAATTATTTTATTCTGATTATTATTATTAGCATTGCTAAGATTAAGATGAGCCCTACCAGGAGAGGACAAACATGACTTGGTTTTATTCATTATACCTTTGGCCTCATAACAGACAGCAAGAAAGCCATCGTCAGTGAGCAGTTTGAACAGTGGTCTCACACCATAGGTGTCTTTCTGTTAGCAGTGTCCAGCGGGACGAATGCAAACACGCCATCGAGCAGAGATGTCATCTTCTCGATTCCAAAGCGATCGTACAGGTGCAGAAGGATCTCTCCATTGACTTTGGTCTGATAATCAAACTCATAGTGCTCCTTCAGCTATAAGGGAAAAGAATGGTCATCAGATGTCAAGTCAAACCAACTACGATCCCATGACTCAATCACATGGAGGACAAAGGCCTTAAAGGGGTCATGACATGAGAAATCTAATTTTCCTTGATTTTTTGGCATATAAAAGGTCTTTGTATCATTAATACATCCTGCAAGTTCCATAACATAAATCAACCTCGTCATTTAAATAATTAAGCTGTAAAAATACTAAGTTTGAATCCGAGGTGGCAGCCAAGATATGCAGCCTAAAGGTGACTGTCTCTGCATGTTGCCAGTGGCTGGTGGTGAGGTCGCTATTGGGCGTTCCTACTACTGGTTGCCTAGTAATGACATTCACGGATGTTACTCCACAAATGTTTTCTTACCGCTACAAACAAACATTTTGGAAGGAAAAGTCTAAATATAAATGGAATCCGTACAATGCAACGTGGATAAAAAGTGTTAAACTACAAACACGATTGATGTGCGAGTCCGACGGTTAAGTAGAGAGGTTTATATAAAGGGGTTTGAGTGATCAATAATCAGTATTTAACCTGATGATATTTATTCAATGTTATCCACATTATATTTCACCTGCAGCAGCATTGTGAACTTTTGGAATGATACCTTTGGCCATTAACTTTTAAATGCATCATTATATTTAAACTGTAAACACATGAGGAGAGTCTCTGCATTAACACAAATGGCAGATCAACGTGCTACTACATTTCTCTCTGATATGGTAGGAAATTAAACTGAATGTGGAGGATTTTAACTGTGAAGATGATTGACGGCAGTTTAAATGGTGACAGGATGCACGCAACTAAGCGAATCCGTTAAAGATGACATAGTACATCCCAAAGCTTGCATACTCTTCTGCCACACACTCAAAAGTATGTACTTTTTCTCCACAAAAAGAGTACATACTATGGAAGTAAAATAATGCCAAATGTTTTTGAAACAAAAAAGCTTGTTGAATTGCACAACTTGAAAAATTATGCATTGCATTAACCATACTTGCATTTTAATGCATTGTATTGGCTGAAATTCAACATGGTTGCATATTTAAGATGTGAGTATTTGAATTCAAAAGATTCACACATTTTCATTATTAAATTCAATAGTCCATATTCACCTCTCGTATTTCACTTCCAAAATATCTGTTTTGTTTAAAAATACAACCTACAATATTCAACAGAAAATTACAAATTTTCTTCCACGCATTCAGTGGTTCTAATTCAACAAAATTCAACAGTTCACATCTGGGAACTGCAGGAATAGCAGTAGATTACCGAGCATAATCTCCATCTGCTGTTAGTCGAGCTCACCTGCAGTGCAAGCGGCTGTTGACGAAGACCAGAGCAACGGGTGGAGAGAGTCATTCATTCATTAAATGGATTTACAGAAATGGAGCAAGCGATATGTATTTGTGGTGATTATCAGAGGCAGTTATATAAGGAAAAGCTGATAAAGACTGTTAAAGCTGTGTTTACATTTATATCTTCACGTTACTTTTGTACATGTAAGCAGTTTTCTTTGAACGAGATAATAATGTTCTTCTCCGATGCTGACGTACAGATCAAACGTTACATTTGAGATAGACATTTCTCTCGGTTGTTTAGTTCTCTTAACTTTATATCGCAGCGCTGTGCTGCAGTACTGGGGGTTCATACTTCAGGACTACCCTGCCGCCATGTGTAGCTTAATACAGTGATATAAAGGACCAAACTCGGACTTTATTGGGGATGTAGGCTATACTATATAGGCTGCAGGCAAGCAGGTGGACTCAGAATATGAACATAACACACAAAGTTTCACGCTAAGCATTAGAGCCCGACCGATAAAGGATTTTTAAGGCAGATACCTATACAAATATTTAAAAATCTGATATATCGCCGTGATGGGATTTTTTTGTATGGGTGGGAGAGGAGATAGATAACAGGCAGGCGGTAGTAGTGGGGGTATATATATATATATATATATATAAACAGAAACGCGTAAAAAAAACTTGAACAGATTTCCCTTAAATTAGTTATTTGTAGTTATTCATGATCCCTCAGCCAGTCTAAAATAATATGATAATGCAGTTTAAAAATAAACTTTTTTTATAATAAACGTTTATTAAAATAAACGTTTTATTGTCACAACAGAACAGAGGAACATAAAAATATATTAAAGTTCTGATGAATAAAATGTATAAAAATACACACTTAAGATATGAAACTTAAAATCCTTTGGACAATCCAAAGCCAAAGAAAAAACACCTTATAAGTTCACTATAAATAATTACAATGTCATCTTGCTTATCCCTTTACATGCACTCTTTTAATTCTATCCATCAAGCTACAACAAACCATTTTCAATCATCATTTTCTGCCTGCCTTCTAAAATCTAATACTTAGTGATGCAGTAAATCCATTATGTGACTCGTTAATGCGGCGTCTGCGTGCCTAATTTACAATGCAGGGACGGCAACTACAAACATGCTAGTTATAAATACAGTAATCATTACTTCATTTAGGCAGAATAAGTTTGTTGTGATTTCCAAGCGCATTAATGTTAGCGGTCTTCCACTGATAGCCATGGCATTAGCTAGCTTTGTGGTTAGCTAAAGTCTATGATAAGCCATAATTTACAAATGGACAACGTCGTACTGCAAAATATTGTAAAACATACTGTTTCAGAATAACGGGCAGGGGAGAGATGATACGTCTAATGCTGTCAAACTGGCACGCTATTAAAGAAATACATCTTATTCAGTCACATTGTCCGAGTTAAACTGACAGTCAGTCAACTAACGTAGACTAACCATGTTCCGTACACTTTTCGCTATTCACCACACGCCAACGACCACTCCTCCGTTGTTGAGAGTCAGACAAGCTGTTTGTGTGATCGTTCCCTGAGTGAATACCCATTGGACAGTCCACATTTTGATTGATGTCTTTTGGACCAATAGATTTTGAGAAAAGTGGGGAAAAGTACCGCCTCCACACGTGTACGGAAGAAGATGAGCGTTAACGGTGTTCCGTACAGGTTTACAATGGTGTTCCGTACAGAACCCATAAATGATTTCAGCGTCGAAAATGGACAATATAGAGGAGAATTTTGACCAGGGAGCGGGTTATAGGGAAACCATGGTCAGCCAACCAGAAGATGAATGAAATGAGGGCCTCTTCCTCTGCAGGTGTCAGCGCAATTTAAAATGTTAAAATATTAAATTCATGTAACTTCACGTTAACTTAATGCACCCTTTATGAATCTAAACACCATCACTGCACCCAGGATGATGGGCAAACCTGTCTCAGACTGAGACTGGCGCCAAGCGGTTATCGGCCGCAATTGACGTATAAAAATGTAACAACCTAATGTAATTACTAGCTCATTCCGTTTCACTCTTGGCTTACATGCAACAGCAAAACTGGACTTGGCAGTCATGAATTTTGTCATGCTTATTTGAGTTAAGAGAACTGATGGGGATGTTATTTTAATTATTCAAGCAATGTATGTCAGTTGCCACTTCACGGATGCTCTCAGTTGTGAATGTTCGCGGTGTGCAGCATGACTCTGGCTGGATTAGCTGGTGTTGCCAACCGGCACGTTGTAGAGTGCCCTCTGGTGGACAAACTGAAACGCCAACACTCATAATGTGGTTAACCGATGTTTTGTCCGTTTTTATTATTATTATTATTATTTTTTAAATATGAATTTATCGGCCATCATAAATGCCGATACCGATAGTTTGGAAAATGCATAATATCGGCCCGCCAATATATCGGTCGGGTTCCAATTGGCTTAATAATGACATTGTCTGAAAGTCTCACATTTAGGGACCGTCTCTAAAGTTACATATGACATGTATACAAATTTCTAATTTCTTTAATATCAAAAATGTAAAAGGTGTGCATCACGCCTGACACCTACATGAACACTTTACAGTTGATTATATGACTAAGTCATTCTCTTCAAATGCTAGTGAAGTTAGAAACGTGTATACACGTCATGTGTAACTTTAGAGACTAAATGTGCGACTATATTTGCGGTAGAGAAAACTGCTTATAAAGGTAACTGTAAAACTTAAATGTAAACACTGCTTGTGTCTTTATTACCTTTTCCATATATAACTGGCTCTGATAATCACCACAAATACATGCTTAAATCATGCAGAACATTGGCATTGGCTAACCTGACTGTACATTAAACTTAATTTGAATTGTGTTTTTTGTTCCCTTTCAAGGGAACTCACGCTGTGTCACCGCTTTGGGAACGCCTCTGCGTGATTGCGTCGTGAAGGACGTATGTCATAAGTCCAATAGAGAGACGGAACTTCATAGGTGGGTGACGTCATAGACCCGGAAACTATAAAGCACACCGGCAAACACACGCCATTAGCTTCTGTTGCCTTCAACAAGCACTCTGTGTCATTTGTCCGTCTCTCTGTGTTGTGTCTGAGTTCAGACTTTTCTTGTTTTCTTACACAAAATATTTGAGAGAATTAAGAGAGTTATGGTGAGCGAGCAGCGCTTCAGAAACTGTGTTCCTCCCTGTCCACGTTTCATCACGGACGGGGATACACACCCGATGTGCGTTGCTTGTCTGGGAGAGCAGCACGCGCAGTCGGCACTCGAGTTGCCGGCTGCGAGCACTGTGAGGCTCTGCCTCTTCGCATGCTGCAATCCCGCGCTCTTTGAGGAGAGCGTCCCGGCTCGCGTTTCAAGATTCAAGAGTTTTATTTGTCACATACACAGTTATATACAGAATATACAACCGGCAGTGAAATGTAAACAGGTCCGCTCCATGGACAGTGCAAATTCACAGTTAAAAACACAAGGAGGAAATTATAATAGAAATAGAATAAAAAATATATATGTAGAATTATAAATAAATCAAGTAGAAAATAAATAAATAAATAAAGAAGTGGAATAAAATAAGTGAAATAAACTATGCAGTGAGTAAACTGTAGACTTATAAATATGTGGTTAACAGAAATGTACAAAGAAGTATAATGTGCAAACAGGTTTATAACAGGTTGTTACACAGTAACAACGAGAACAGAAAGTGCAGTGCAATGTCAGTATGTCGATGTTTATCCTGAAGTGAAGTCACGTGATGTTAAGTGACTGAGTTCAGGAGTCTGATGGCCTGGGGGAAGAAGCTCCTCCTGAGTCTCTCAGTTTTGGCCATCAGGCTTCGGAAGCACTTACCAGATGGCAGCAGCGTGAAATGAGGGTTTGCAGGGTGATTAGAGTCCTTGATGATTTTAGTAGCTCTACCTTTGCAGTGTTTGTTGTAGACGTCCTGCAGAGACGGGAGAGCTGACCCTGAGATACGCTCGGATAAGAGAGATATGCTCTGGTGCTGTTCCCATACCACGCTGTTAATACACTTTCTATCGCCCCTAAATAGAACGTTTTCAGGATAGCTGGTGAAACCCTGAATTTCCTCAGCTGGCGCAGGTGGTACAGTTTCACCTTAACAGTTTCACAGTTGCCTGGCTTTTTTCACCTGTATCTGAATGTGTGCAGTCCAGGTCAGGTCCTCGGAGATGTTTACACCCAGGTACTTGAAGCTGCTCACTCTCTCTACTGGTGACCCGCTGATCATGAGAGGAGAGTATGTCCGTTGCTGTCTCTTCCTGAAGTCCACAATCATTTCTTTGGTCTTGCCAACATTCAGAGAGAGACAGTTGTCCTGGCACCATGATGTTAGTTGCTCCACCTCGTCCATGTATGCCGTCTCATTGTTGTTGAAAATGAGGCCCAGGATCATCAGCAAATTTGATGATAGAGGTGGAGCTATGTGTGGACAAAGTCATGTGTGTAGAGAGAGTAGAGCAGGGGACTCAGGACACAACCCTGTGGAGCTCCCACACTCAGGGTGATGGAGGTGGAGGTGAACTGGCCTACTCTCACCACCTTAGGCCTGCCAGTGAGGAAGTCTTCAATCCAGTGGCAGAGAGAAGAATTCAGGCCGAGATCCAGGAGTTTGGCGGTTAGCTTAATGGGAACTATGGTGTTAAAGGCTGAGCTATAGTCAATAAATAGCAGCCTTAAGTAGTTCCCACTTTTGCTGTCGATGTGAATGAGGGAGGAGTGGAGGACATGAGAGATGGCATCTTCAGTCGATCTATTGGGACGATAGGCAAACTGAAGAGGGTCCAAAGTGTCAGGAATAAAGGAGCAAATGGTGTTTTTAAAGAGTCTCTCAAAGACCTTCATGACTATAGACGTGAGAGCCACTGGACGATAGTCATTTAGGCAAGAGGGTTTACTGTTCTTAGGGACAGGGATGATGGTGGATTTTTTGAAGGAGGTGGGGACCACAGATGTAGCGAGGGAGTCATTAAAGATGGATGTAAACAACCCGGCGAGCTGATCAGCACAGGACCGCAGAACACGACCTGAAATACCATCCGGCCCGGCAGCTGAGTGCCCTCCGAACTTCATCCTCCGAGACAGAGATCACATGGTTGTTGCTGCTCGTTTCCCGCGGTGTTTCTTGATTCTTCGCCTTTGACTCGACTGGCCATTGTTCAACTCGGCGTTCCGACGAATCTCAGATGGCCACAGAGGATTGGTGAAAGTGACCTGAAACAGTCCAGTGTAGCGGTAACCAATGTCCAAAAGTGTTTTGCTATCATAGCAGATCAATGCAGATGATAAATTTGTAAAAATTGAGAGCAAAACAGAGTAAAATAATAAATAAAAGCACAGAGCGACCTGAACGGCGACCGAACACGGCGGCACCATCTTTAACTGTTCCCCGCGGAACGGGTCCCGCTGCTGCCGAGGCTCAGCGGCGGCTCGTGTAGTGGGGCTCGCAAATGGATCTGTCGGAGGGGCCGGAGACGGGCTCTGCCCTATCTCAGCCTTCACCCGGCAGATCCAGCGCCGCCTCTCTGGGTTTGGGAGCCCGTGATGCGGATTCTCCCGCCCGGGTGGCGGCCGTGGTGCTGCAGTTATCTTCCTCCGAGGAGGTTGATGTCTGCAGCACCGAGGCAGGGATTGAGGACTCACCACTTCAATCCCCTGCCAGTGAGGAGCTTGTGGATGTGCTGAGCAGAGCAGTGGCCATATTACACGTCGACTGGCCACAAGAGTAGTAAAAAGCAGACTCGACGAGCGCTTTCTCCCCTCGCGCTCTGCTCAGCCTCCACGTAGGAGCCTGCCATTCTTTCCAGACCTCCACACCGAGGTGTCGAGGTTGTGGAAGCGGCCCATGTCATCCCGTATTTTCACCCCGCAAACATCCGTTTACAGTAATATCTCGGGATTGAAAAGACATGCCGGCAGTCGAGCAGACGCTTGCGAGCCCCAGTCCGCATCGGCCATAAAGGCTCCATCCTTGCCCACTAAGCCCCTTAAATTCACCTCTTCGTTAGTGGGCAAGGCATACTCGGCAGCAGGTCAGGCCGTTGCATGTCTGCACACCATGTCCATCATGCAGGCATATCAGGCGGACCTGCTGAAAGTCCTGGGTGAGAGCCACGAGATCAGAGCCAACATTATTAATGAGCTCCGGTCGACAGCAGATCTCGCTCTCCGGCCACCAAGGAGACGGCCAGATGTGTCGGACATTTGTGGCTCAACCTTACAAAGATTAAGGAATGTGACAAGGGCTTTTTGCTTGATGCGCCGCTGTCTCCGGGAGGCCTGTTCGGTGACACTGTCACCTCTGTTACCGACAGGTTCCTGGAGGCAAAGAAGCATTCTGCAGCGCTCAAGCAGTTCCTTCCCCGTAAGCTCCAGGTCAAAAGCGGGCTATAGAGAGGCCAGAGACTGATAGATCTGATGGTGGCAGCATCCAACGTGATTCCTTCGGGTCTGCTGTACATGAGGCCTCTGCAGTGGTGGCTCAAGACCAAGGGTTTTTCCCTGAAGGGAAACCCCTTTCGCATGATCAAGATTTTGCGGTGGTGTCTCCGCACCTTAGTTATGTGGAAGGATCCTTGGTTTCTGGCCCAAGGCCCGTCCCTGGGGGCACCGTGTCAGCGTGCGTCTCTGACCACGGATGCCTCCCTGACGGGTTGGGGGGCGACCATGAGTGGTCGCTCTGCCTAGGGCCTGTGGCAGGAGCACCATCATTCGTGGCACATAAATTGCCTGGAAATGTTGGCAGTGCTTCAGGCTCTGAAGCACTTCCTGACACATCTCAGGGGCCATCATGTGCTTGTGCGCACAGACAGCACATCGGTGGTCTCCTATATAAACCATCAGGGAGGCTTAAGGTTACAAGTTGGCGCGCCTTATCCTCCTTTGGGCTCAGGGGAAATTACTGTCAGTCAGGGCAATGTACATCCCAGGGAGCCAGAATGTGCAAAACTTAATACAAGCATGATGTTAGAATAGAAAAGACAAAATACTCTTATATTTAAATGTGACTCAAAGTTTGTTGTCCATGACGAGGAGAATTGATCTGTGTAAGTTGTACTGCCCTTCCACCTCCCACCCCCAGTAGTGGCTCCTGGAAGAGCAAAAATAAATAAATAAATAAATAAAGCAAGCATATTTCAAATGGCTGTAACTCAAAGTCTGCAAATCAGTTTTTAACTGGCAGATGATTAAACCAACACAGGAAACATCTTAAAACAGGATGTTTCACAATGGCATCTGCTAAAACAGGAATACACCTAATGTTCAATTCACAATGAAAGTGAATACAACTAATTTGACCTTGAACAAAAGCCAAAAGCTGA
This sequence comes from Paracanthobrama guichenoti, assembly GCA_018749465.1. Taxonomy (NCBI): domain Eukaryota; kingdom Metazoa; phylum Chordata; class Actinopteri; order Cypriniformes; family Gobionidae; genus Paracanthobrama; species Paracanthobrama guichenoti. The sequence continues at coordinate 17,267,589 of CM031966.1, read as the reverse complement.
GTGTGTACTGCCATCTCTGCTGATGACTGACTGCCATTTATTTTGTGAAATGCAGAAGTACGATCCTGTATTATTATGAGTTACAACAAAAGTAATCTTCTCCTTCTTTCCCCAAGCTGCGGCAAGAACAGAAAACTTCTCCTGGTAAAGAATTGACCTGGAGTGGAAAACAAATGCTTACTCTCATTCGACAAATGGAGAAATCAAATAGACGTGTAATGAATGCCATTAAAAACCTTTTGTTGGAAAGTGAATTTGAATGCTCAAATTGTGAAATGTTTAAGCTGCAAGAGAAGTTCGGATTTCTTGACGCATAAGATGATCTGAACTTGCCTTGCAGAAAAGCTGTGCATAAGTGATTTAACTATATTCTAATTTAGATAAAAGAGTGTGGGTTTCTTTTTACTATTTAGAGGTGTTATTAATCGCAGAGTGACTTGCTTAGACATTTAACTTCTACTAACATGTTATATGAGGAAGGGGGGCCTAGTTGGGTGTAAAGATGTTTAGAAGATAAGGAGAAACAGGAAGTTCAACTGTCAAAAATATATTAAGAACTAGCGGCCTTGGTTGCGTATAAAGGTTTGTTCTTAAATCCAGAAGGCTTTTTAGATAACCATAAGGGATTGCTATATGAAAAATGTGATGACACATCAGGGGACTTAGGAAGTGCTGGAGAATAAAAGACTGTGAAAGAAATGGTCTTTCGGGGGCCGCACTTTGGGTGAAGACAAAACGCTGTTATTTTTGCATTTCTTTGTATTATTCTGAAACTTACTTTTAAGTAAACCAAGAAAAGCATCCTGTGGTTATTCTTATAAACTTTTTCATTACGTCTCAGAGTGATTTTTTCCTTAAGAATATCTTTATTGCTTACAATTGCGATATCTCTATATATTAGCAACCTGACCAGTGCATTCGTTGGTTATAGGACACCGCCGGGGACTTCTGAAGCAGCATCTGACATCTGATATCTGCAGGTGAGATCAACTTATGGTTCTCGTAAGTTATGGAGATGGTTAGAATGTTTTAAGATGTTACAGCGGTATATAAATACAACACTTTCCAAACATTGGTCAGTGATTTCATAATGTCGAGTGGCTGCGTTTGAGCTGGGCGCTGACCCTTGTGTGGTGTATAGGAGGAAGAATGCTCTTTTACTGAGATCATGTGACAATAAACAAGTGTCAAGCGAGGATAGCGAAAATGGCAGATCATGGAAATAAATGTTATGTTCCAGGCTGATACATCAGATGGATCCTTCACAGCCTTGCCTACCCCAGAATTCATTGCGCGCCAGAGACGACAGATTTTTTTAAGAGAAATTGCCAGATTACACTTTTGTAAGTATTGGGTTTTACTCCAGTAATCTAATGTATATAATGATAAAATGAAAAAATACAATAAAGGTTCAAATGTTGACTTATTACCAACATGGGATTTTATATTGTTTATACTCTTTATTATGTACATAAATGAACAGAGGTGAACATCTTTAGATGTCCTGCAGAGTGTAGTTCATATGTGAGTTAATTTCATTTATTCTTACCTCTTTCTGAACATCTTAGCGTCATGGCAGCCGTCGACCTGAGTCAGCCCTGCAAACCTGTTGGTAGACAGTGAAAAATGCACTCATCCCAGATGATGTCCTGCTGGCAGAGGCTTTACCAGGATCTCTATTGTGCAGCCCATCCAGGGTCTCCCTGCTCAGCTCAATAAAAGTCTACAGAAATCCGTTTTCTCCCTGTATCTGTTTTATGTACTGTTCATTTCTATTTTGTTTCATAACTTCATAACTTATCTTGTAAATAGCTGTAAAAAGCACTGTAAGTAAAAATTAATATAACAATTTATTTTGCCCTGTCAGGGTTTTTGTGGATGTATGTAAACCGCTCGGCCGCCTTTCGACAGTCGGACCATTTCTTCATGTGCTTTGGTGGCTGTGCAGACTGTCCCTGGCTGAGCAGAGGCTTTCTCACTGGATTGTGGATGCTATCGCGTTGGCTAATGCAAGCCAGGGACAGGAATGCCCCCTTAACATCAGAGCTCATCGACAAGGGCTGTTGCCTCTTCTTGGGCCTGGTCTAGGGGTATGTCTATTCAGGATATATGCTTTGCAGCTGGCTGGTCTTCACAGAACACCTTCGCCAGATTTTACAAGTTAAGTGTCACTTACGTCTCAAGTGCTTTCGGTGAGTTAAAAATAACCTCACTTATGTATATGAGGACTGATGCTAGTGTTTTGGCACAGTTTGTTACCTCTGTTGCTGTTGACACTGTGTATGCCTTTGTGCATTCTACTGTATGTGTTTATTGTGTTGTGTCTGCCCTGGTCTCAGAGCAGCCTTCACTTTCATTCTGATCGAATATGCAAATTTTGGTGGGGTCTGAGCTGATGTTTCATTGATCTAGCTTTGCCTATCAGATGTGAGCACCCTTAGTGGTGCTGCCATTGGACTGTATGCTCCTTTCTTTGGCTGATGTAACTTAGTCCTGTGTTCTTCGGGCTTATCTTCACTACTCTCACTGCAGGACTGAATGCAGTTCCCACAGCGTCATCGCTGACGCAATGTCAAAGTGACCGCTCTCGAAAGGGAATGTTTCCAGTTATTATCGTAACCTCAGTTCTCTGAGATGCGAGAATAAGACATTGCTTAAGCTGCCGGTGTTCCACCTCTCAGGGAACCGAGGTTACGACAGTAAACAGGGACGTTTTACGAAATATTTGAGTAAATTAAAACACAATACTTACATTTATGAGTGTATTCCTTGGCCTAGGCTAGGCTGCAAAGGATCCACTTGTTCTATCCTTTGAGGAAAGAAGGATGGTAGGTAGGGTTGCCAGGTCTCTGCAACAAAAGTAGCCTAAAAAGCCCAGTGCAATTTTCTCCATCAGGCGGCTGAATTATCTACTAGATTTGTGTGTTTGGGGGGTGTTTTGGGGGCGTTGGAGCGGCAAAATCATACTTACAAGGGTGGAAATCAACCCGCGGAAAATGTTTACCCACGGCAACAACTTAAAATTCCACAGGGAAACAACGGACTTGGCAACACTGTTGGTAGGCTGCATTCAAAGGACCCTTCAAATTGGGACAGCCTTCGTCGCGCCATGGTAAAGAAATCAGCTTTCAAATGCGGCCTTCGAAGATGCAGCCCCTGAATTGGGCCACAGCTCTTGTATGTGCCAGTTTGTTCCCTTGGTTCATGATTCCATTCACCTGTTGGCCTATTAATTAACTCACTAGCTCCTCTGAGTATTTAAGTCCTGTATTCATTCAGTTCATTGTTCAGTGTAACATAAAAGACACAGCAGCATTCATACATAACAAGTCTGTTCACTGCTGCAAAACAAAATAAACAAAACACTTTCTACTATCATTATTAAATAATTGTCTTTATTCAGAAACCTTTTGAGCATTAAAAACTTCAAAGTCTTCAAAATTCCCATGGCTAATGTTAAGTTTTTGTTGTTGTTTCTCGGTCACTTCAAAACTGGAAGTAACCGAAAAATAAAGTTTATAATTACAGAATACTTAAGATGAGGCATTTAAACACTTGACTGGAAGACTTTGGAATCGCCTATGGGAAAAAAACAAAACAATGAATGTGATGTACAGTAATATATCAATTAAAATATAAGGTTGTTAAATGTTTTATTTCCATGGATGACAATACACATATGTAAGGAATCTTGTTTCTGCCACACAATAAAACATTTTAAAAGATAATCGTGACTTCTCACAATTGTGTTTACATCTTGCAATTCTGACTTTTTTATTTTCAGAATTGCCAGATATAAACTTGCAATTGCGACTTATAAAGTCAGATTTGTGAGTTATAAAGTCAGAATTGCGTGATATAAAGCCATAATTGCAAGATATATAGTCAGAATTGGATAAACTCACAATTCTGACTTTATAAGAATTGTGAATTATAAAGTCCAATTCTGAGGAGAAAAAGACTTGCGAGTTTATATCTCCATTATCTCACAATTCTTTAACTTGTCAAATGGTTCATCTCCTCTGACTTCAGCATATGTCGTCTCTTGTCCTGAATTCTTCACTGTGGTGCTTTTGATTTGGGGAGTGGAGAAGTCAATCTCTCCAAAGTGCACTATGTCATTCTCATTCTTTGTGTGGGTAACACACACAGTTTCAGCCAATCTCATGGTAATCTTGAGCACCTATAGACAAGGCCGTAACCATGTCTAAGACATTTGGGGGGACCCATGCTTGGGGACCAATAGCACTACAGCTTTAAGAAAAAGCGTGTTTCCGATATCACTACAGCTTTAAGAACAAGCATGTTTCTAATAGCACTACAGCTTTAAGAACAAGCATTTTTCAATAGCACTACAGCTTTAAGAAAAAGCGTGTTTCCGATATCACTACAGCTTTAAGAACAAGCATGTTTCCGATAGCACTACAGCTTTAAGAACAAGCATGTTTCGATAGCACTACAGCTTTAAGAACAAGCGTGTTTCCGATAGCACTACAGCTTTAAGAACAAGCGTGTTTTCGATAGCACTACAGCTTTAAGAACAAGCGTGTTTCCGATAGCACTACAGCTTTAAGAACAAGCGTTTTCCAATAGCACTAAATGGGGTTAGCACCAATGGGGTTGCCCATAGATTTTTGGATATGGGAATAACAACTGGAGAAGGCTGTGGAACTGCAGCAACCATATTCAGCAAGATGGACTGTTGAAAGGGCACAGTATACCATGGCAGAATTGCATTGCTCTTTCTGTGGACAATGCCAGCGTCAATATGGGAGACAGGAACTCTATCAAGTCGAGGGTGATGAAAGAAAACCCTTCAGTGTTCATCCTAGGTTGCCCATGCCACATAGTGCACAACAATGCCTCTGCTGCTGGTGCCATGTACAGTGAGGCAGTAATACATTTTTTTTCTCTCTCTCTCTTAAATCATTGCACTGCTTGATTGCTGTAATCTATACTTCTCATCATCATCAGAGTTCTGTACGTTTTGTGACACTGCTGCATGTGAGCACAAGATGGCTTAGTTTGGAGATGGTGGTCAGTCGGATTCTACGTCTCTATAATGCACTCAGGAGTTATTTTGGAAGCATCCGTAAGTAAAAGCCTAGTTTAGATGATTTTTTAAACATATTTGATGAATGATGTTTCCATCTAATGTTACAATGTATCATTTTCTTTGCAAAAATGATTTTGGTTTGTCACAAGTTGACACAGTTGCAAGGAATATGAGAATGTTTCAAATTATTATTCATTTGTTTAGATGTGCCTGTTCTTTAACTCCACAAATGAGAAGCAAGCCAGGTGTGCCAGGCTACGTGAAGTGTTTCAGGACCCAATGTCGGAGATCCATCTTCTATTCTACCAGTCGACACAGATAATATTTACATATTTCGACCTGCTCTTCCAGCGGCAAGACTCTTGTGTCTATCTCCTTCATGAACAAGTACATAACACTTATTGTTGCATTTAGTTTGTTATTTGTAGTTGCACTCTCAAATACATTCAAGGTTATTGGTCTACTTTACTATTCACTTAACTATTTTAGAGTTATTTTAGCCCTGTGCCTTTTATAATTTAATAATATATTTAATAATATATAATTTAAATATATATGATCATTTTCATATATTTCCTTTTTTATAGTGCAATCAATAAAATACAAACCCGATTCCAAAAACGTTGGGACACTGTACAAATTGTAAATAAAAAAGGAACGCAATAATTTACAAATCTCATAAACTTATATTTTATTCACAATAGAATATAGATAACATATCAAATGTTGAAAGTGAGACATTTTGAAATGTCATGCCAAATATTGACTCATTTTGGATTTCATGAGAGCTACACATTCCAAAAAAGTTGGGACAGGTAGCAATAAGAGGCCGGAAAAGTTAAATGTACATATAAGGAACAGCTGGAGGACCAATTTGCAACTTATTAGGTCAATTGGCAACATGATTGGGTATAAAAAGAGCCTCTCAGAGTGGCAGTGTCTCTCAGAAGTCAAGATGGGCAGAGGATCACCAAGTCGGTGAACACAATCCACCGTGCCATTCGACGTTGTCGGCTAAAACTCTATAGGTCAAAAAAGAAGCCATATCTAAACATGATCCAGAAGCGCAGGCGTTTTCTCTGGGCCAAGGCTCATTTAAAATGAACTGTTGCAAAGTGGAAAACTGTTCTGTGGTCAGACGAATCAAAATTTGAAGTTCTTTTTGGAAAACTGGGACGTCATGTCATCCAGACTAAAGAGGACAAGGACAACCCAAGTTGTTCTCAGCGCTCAGTTCAGAAGCCTGCATCTCTGATGGGATGGGGTTGCATGAGTGTGTGTGGCATGGGCAGCTTACACATCTGGAAAGGCACCATCAATGCTGAAAGGTATATCCAAGTTCTAGAACAACATATGCTCCCATCCAGACTTCGTCTCTTTCAGGGAAGACCTTGTATTTTCCAACATGACAATGCCAGACCACATACTGCATCAATTACAACATCATGGCTGTGTAGGAGGATCCGGGGACTGAAATGGCCAGCCAGATCTTTCACCCATAGAAAACATTTGGCACATCATAAAGAGGAAGATGCGACAAAGAAGACCTAAGACAGTTGAGCAACTAGAAGCCTGTATTAGACAAGAATGGGACAACATTCCTATTCCTAAACTTGAGCAACTTGTCTCCTCAGTCCCCAGACGTTTGCAGACTGTTATAAAAAGAAGAGGGGATGCCACACAGTGGGAAACATGGCCTTGTCCCAACGTTTTTGAGATGTGTTGATGCCATTAAATTTAAAATCAACTTATTTTTCCATTAAAATGATACATTTTCTCAGTTTAAACATTTGATATGTCATCTATGTTGTATTCTGAATAAAATATTGAAATTTGAAACTTCCACATCATTGCATTCTGATTTTATTCACTTTTTTGGAATCAAGTTTGTAATTGTACATTTTGACACATGCATGTTTCCACACATGCAAGGATGACGAGACTTTGTGTATTTACTAGTTGCCATATCAACATTCTTTAGAGAAATTGTGCCAAAATTAAAAAAAAATCTTTGGAAGATATCACTAAACATTTAACCATAGCAAAAGTAAATTTCAGTTTATTTTTCATCTCTGTTTTTATATTTATTTAAAATAAGACAAATCTAATATTATTGTAATCTTTAATGCTGATCTAACAGCAGAAGACACGAGCCGTGGTTTAAATCCCAGTTGCGCAGGTGGGGCATGTTGTCACACTGCGTTACAATGAGCCCCTATTAGAACTACACTACACATACATTATACTGATAAGAAGAAGATCAGCTAAATACTAAAAGGCTATGTGGACGGCTAAATAATATTATGTGACTGTAAAGGAATAGTTCACCCAGCTGTGATAAGGTAGTGACTCTCAAGTGTGCTGCATGCGCAAATGTTTCTTAGTCCTCAAATCTTGTTCAGTTATACAAATGTATAAAACTATTGCAAAGCAGTACCGCCCTTTAATTATTCATTTATTTTGGAGACAAATTTTAAAAGTTAAACAAGTGTTGTATGTAATGTAAAGTAACAGAAAAATAGGCATACTGACAAAAGTTCATAGATTTTTCAGTGTAACTTTTCATAATAAACCCTCCCAAAAAAACTCATTGTTTTTAATAAAATATTCATTATTCATCAGAAAATATAAAGCTGAAAGAATTTTTTTTTTTTTTTCACATAAGACATATAAGCAAACAAGCCTACAAAAGTATAACATACATACAACATTATTTTTTCACCTGGGCATAAATGTTCTCAGGCTCAACACTGATGGCTTTTGGTTTTTTGTGTATAATGTGGACCTGAGCATATATTACATCTGAACCTTGTTCTTGATTGTCTTCTTCGGTTGAGTCTGTCCCTGTACTGTGGTTGATCTCAGTCGTGAACTGATCATCAGAGATCTTGTTGTCCTGGTTGGTCACGGCGAGGACATTATCATATGTGGAATTCCTGTCAATAATTTCATCCTGTGCCTAAAAATGTAAACAAAAATATGTGGTGTATATATATATATATACCAGCATTTCAATCATGACAACTCTATAGGAATAGTTAATGGATGTGACAATGTTAATGTATTTGGCCTTAGCTGACTAGATCTGCTAAGCTGCAGCTGTTGCCACTGAGTAGAGGAGAGCGGGGCACAACCTAACGCAAACGTCTCAGTTTGTGTAAATCCACTTGGGGTTCAGAGTATTTATATTTTTCCCACATTCATTTCACTCGTCTAGTACAGTTATGTGGTTTTGTTTCATTAATACAGTGTATACTTTTGTCTTGATTTCCCCCGAAAGAATGGAAGTGAACTGTGACAACATGCCCCATAGGTGGGGTACACTGTAACATGAGCAATTGACAGCTTAAAATGTTACCTGATATAATCAAAAAAATATACAAGACCAACTAAAATATTTTGTCAATAACATACAATTATTAATTTTTAAAAAATAAAATAATGGCATTTTTAATAATTAAATATATACACATTTTTCAGTTTGACGATAAACACATCACTAATTACAGCTATACAGCAGAGTTCAAAACATAATAATGAATAATTTATGAATATTGACTCGCAGTCATTATTACCCTTTTCTCATGGTTTCTCAAAATAATTCATAAAAGTATAGAATATAATAGCGTAGTTCTAATAGGGGCTCATTGTAATGCAGTGTGACAACATGCCCCATCAGCACAACTGGGATTTAACCCCGGCTCATCCTGGCATGTGTGGAAAGTGTTAAACCATGTGTGTTACAACTAACCCCGCGTTAGGTTGTGCTCCGCGCTCCCCTATATGGACTTGCTATTGCCAGTAGATACATAGACATGCTACTGCTGCATGAATAGAGACACATAAATCCCATAGCACAGTGGTCTCAGTTCCTGGAGGGCTATAGCCCTGTGGAGTTTAGCTTTCAGAGGGACTCTGATCGTGTGCAGCAGGACCATCTTATTTTGAACATAAAAGCAGAAATAGCCATTTCTAAATTGAATGTGTCTGGCTTCCTGTGTCATCTGCTTCCAGTTATTTTTAGCTGTACAAAACTTGCATAGCAATGACAATGATCTATGAAAAACTTTGTGGTTGTTTGGAACTGACTGGTGTTTGAGGAAGTCCACAAACCTGATTAAAGGAAACTTTTTCTTCAACATCGTCTCCCCTGTGTGTCTTTGCCCTGGTCCTGTGAGAGGAAATAAATAAACTGAAAACTTGACTTGACTGTTCATGACTGAAGTGCTTTAAGGATTAGTTCACTTCAAAATTAAAATTTCCTGATAATTTACTCACCCTCGACGTCATCCAAGATATTCATGTCTTTCTTTCTTGAGTCGAAAAGAATGTAAGTTTTTTGAGGAAAACATTTCAGGATTTTCTCCATATAATATATTTCAGTGGCAACCAAAATGTTGAAGGTCTAAATCAATGCAGTTTCAAAGGGCTTTGAAGTGCTTCAGAGGGCTCTGCACAATCCTAGCTGTGGTCTTATAGGGTAAATAGGGTCTTATCTAGCGAAACGATTAGTCCTTTAAAAAAATAACATTATGAAGATAACAGCGCTGAGTCTTCTTCTATACTGCCAAATGAATTTGGAGAACACCTGACATGAGATCAGAGACCATTCCTCCATACAGAATCTCTCCAGATTCTTCAGATTCCCAGCTCCATGTTGTTTCTTCTCTTCAGTTCACCCCTCTCATCTACTATAGGGTTCAGGTCAGGGACTGGGAAGGCCATGGCAGAAGCTTCATTTTGTGCTCAGTGACACATTTGTGTGTTGATTTTGATGTTTGTTTTGGATTATTGTCCTGATCCTACCACGGCCCATTATAAGATTTCTAGCAGAGGCCGTCAGGTTTTAATTTTTTATCTTTTGGTATTTGCTAGAATCCATGATTCCATGTATCTGAACAAGATGTCCAGGACCTCTAGCAGAAAATTAGGCCCACGGCATTAAAGATACAGCGGAGTATTTCATTTTACACATGGGGTTCTTTTTTGTCCCTGTGTGCACCAAACCCATATTAAGTTTTTGCTGCCAAAAAAGCTTTTTTTTTATTTTTTATCTGACCTTGATCAGGAATGGTCTCTGATCTCTTGTCAGGTGATCTCCAAACTCAACAGGCATTATAGAAGAAGACTCAGAGCTGTTATCTTGGCAAAAACAGGTTGCAAAAAGTATTTAATAAAAGGGGGCAAATAATTGTTCCCAACGTGTTTTGGAGAAAACATTTATTTCATAATGGGATTCACCCCCACTTTCAATTCTTTTACTTCATTGAAAGGTTAGTTTTTTTTGTGAATTTTTAAATAAAATATCAAAAGGATTAACAATACAGATTTATTTTTACAGCCATCTTTGATCATATTTAACAAGGGGCAAACACCACATTTTCACACCACTGTATGAAGTTTTATTTTTTATTTTTAGAAAATGGCTGATCGTTTCGCTATTCCTCAACTGGGATCATGCAGAGCCTCTGAAGCACTTCAAAGCCCTTTGAAACATTGATTTGGACCTTCAACATTTTGGTTGCCATTGAAAAACATCATATGGAGAAAAATCCTGAAATGTTTTCCTCAACTTAAAGCTGCAGTCCGTAACTTTTTGCGCTCTAGCGGTTAATAAACAGAACTGCATGCGTCTTGCAGAAGAACATTGCAGCCGGAGCTACTTCTCTCTGTTTATGTCTATGGCGAGTCACGCAGGGACTGTGCTCCTCCGCAGCGGTTCCTACCAGACCGGTCTGAAATAGTCCCAATATAAACACTTATTATAAGTGTACCATAATGATTCAGGGTAAGACAAAAACACGGTTTGGAAAATGGAGTCATGTTGTACATTCTCATTATATAATTTTTGTAAATTTTGAACACAAAAAAAGTTACTGACAGCAGCTTTAAATTCTTTTCGACTGAACATATTATCAGGGGTAAATTATCAGGAAATGTTCATTTTGAAGTGAACTAATCCTTTTAATAGTTGATCTGATCATGAAGTCAAACACTCTCAACTCTCATATGTTTTAACTGTGGCTGAGGCTTAAATTAACACAAGCACAATGCTGAGTACATTCAAAATGACATCAGCGATGACTGAGTAACTGAAAATATAGCCAATTTTACCTTGCAAAAAAGCAGAGAGCAGAGAGCGTGAGCACTGCCACAATTCCTCCCACACAACCAGCAAGCATAGGCATATGATTATAAGTAGAGTTTGTCCTGTTATGTTTGTCCTCAAAATTGGAGATGTTGAATGAGCAAGGAATCTGCACACAAGAGCCTGTCAGAGCTGTTACTGTCTGAGGCATCACCGTAGAGTAGATCTCATCAGCTGAAACATAAAAACATATTAGTGCATTATGACTTAAACCTTAGAGAGGTAAAGATCTTAAAGGGACAGTTCACACAAAAATGAACATTCAGAAAAATCCCACCCTCTCAATTACAAATCCTCATGTTCTTCCAAACCTGTGTGACTATTTTTCTAACATAAAGATTTTAAAGATTTTTTTTTTCCCATGCTGCTCTTGCATACAGCAAAAGTGTACACTAGAAAAGTTGATCTCCAAAAAGGACAAAACAGCACCATAAAAGTAATTATGACATATATGACTTGTGCCCTGCATTTAAAGTCTTCTGAAGCCATATGATAGCTTTATCAGATGACCAGATAAAAATGTAAGGGTAATATTTGCTTGATACATTTTCTTGTCTTTTACCAATCACATGCCTGCACATTATTTTTCCTCTCATGTCATCATGGTTCTGCTGATAAATGTGATTATTTAAAAATAACAATACTAATAAACTGGATGTAATATGGACCAACCTGACTGAGTGTGTAGAAACACAGAGCTGATGATGATGATGAAGGACATGATCTGGAGCACAGACATCACTGGAGCTGACACAAACACAGGAAATAAATTAAATATACTTGTGTGCCAAAAAAATACAACAAATAGTTTTTACTCCCTTAAGAAAAAGAAGAATACTTTGAGTTCACTTTTATGAAGTAAACTTAAGTAATGTTCAAGTGTATTTTTAAGTATACTTTATGTAGTAAGTATACAAATACAAACCCGATTCCAAAAAAGTTGGGACACTGTCCAAATTGTGAACAAAAAAGGAATGCAATCATTTACAAATCTCATAAACTTATATTTTATTCACAATAGAATATAGATAACATATCAAATGTTGAAAGTGAGACATTTTGAAATGTCATGCCAAATATTGACTCATTTTGGATTTCATGAGAGTTACACATTCCAAAAAAGTTGGGACAGGTAGCAATAAGAGGCCGGAAAAGTTAAATGTACATATAAGGAACAGCTGGAGGACCAATTTGCAACTTATTAGGTAAATTGGCGTATGAGTTTGAAGTTATCATCATCTACAGTGCATAATATCATCCAAAGATTCAGAGAATCTGGAACAATCTCTGTGCGTAAGGGTCAAGACTGGAAAACCATACTGGATGCCCATGATCTTCGGGCCCTTAGACGGCACTGCATCACATACAGGAATGCTACTGTAATGGAAATCACAACATGGGCTCAGGAATACTTCCAGAAAACATTGTCGGTGAACACAATCCACCGTGCCACGCACCATTGCCGGCTAAAACTCTATAGATCAAAAAAGAAGCCATATCTAAACATGATCCAGAAGCACAGGCGTTTTCTCTGGGCCAAGGCTCATTTAAAATGGACTGTGGCAAAGTGGAAAACTGTTCTGTGGTCAGACGAATCAAAATTTGAAGTTCTTTTTGGAAAACTGGGATGCCATGTTATCCGGACTAAAGAGGACAAGGACAACCCAAGTTGTTATCAGCGCTCATTTCAGAAGCCTGCATCTCTGATGGGATGGGGTTGCATGAGTGCGTGTGGCATGGGCAGCTTACACATCTCGAAAGGCACCATCAATGCATGAATGGTATATCCAAGTTCTAGAACAACATATGCTCCCATCCAGACGTCGTCTCTTTCAGGGAAGACCTTGCATTTTCCAACATGACAATGCCAGACCACATACTGCATCAATTACAACATCATGGCTGCATAGAAAAAGGATCCGGGTACTGAAATGGCCAGCCTGCAGTCCAGATCTTTCACCCATAGAAAACATTTGGCACATCGTAAAGAGGAAGATGCGACAAAGAAGACCTAAGACAGTTGAGCAACTAGAAGCCTGTATTAGACAAGAACGGGACAACATTCCTATTCCTAAACTTGAGCAACTTGTCTCCCCAGTCCCCAGACGTTTGCAGACTGTTAGAAAAAGAAGAGGGGATGCCACACAGTGGGAAACATGGCCTTGTCCCAACTTTTTTTGAGATGTGTTGATGCCATGAAATTTAAAATCAACTTATTTTTCCCTTAAAATGATAAATTTTCTCAGTTTAAACATTTGATATGTCATCTATGTTGTATTCTGAATAAAAAAATTGAAATTTGAAACTTCCACATCATTGCATTCTGTTTTTATTCACAATTTGTACAGTGTCCCAACTTTTTTGGAATCAGGTTTGTACAAGTGAACTTATAACTATACTAATAGTTAACAATTTTAATACTTGTAGTAGCCTACATTTTTAGTTCATGAAAGTACACTTTGAAGTATACGCTCTAAACTAGTAATCCAAGTAGTTTTCAACTGCAAGTATAGTTTTATTTAAGTGAACATAACATCATACTTATAGTTTTTATTTATATATTATTTTTGCACTTTAAGTATAGGCTACTACTATGTTCCTATATGGGTTTGACATTTAATTCAGTAATATTATAGGCAGTTTTGATTTATATGCTGTTTAATATTTGATGATCGTGTTGTTTTACATTTGTGTAAGCAAATCTATCACTTGTTTCTGCTTGTTCTTCACATGTGTTTTTGATCAGAGATTCTGTTCTTTTCAGAAGATGTGTAATAGCACCCCTACCGTATAACAGTGTAGCGAATTAGCTCAGAGGGGAAATATTAATAATTATTCATAATCTCATTATGATTATTCATTATGATTAATTATGAATATTTGAATAAGTTAAATAGATTAACTTAATGTGGCTACATTAACATTACAATCAATCAGTTCATCCTATGGGCGTTCAGTATTGATTATTAATTAATTCTAAGAAAAGGATATTTTTCATGGCCACAGAAAAATAATTCTCCTTTGTATTTACATAAGCGCTTAACAATATTGATCATTTAAGTGACAATTTGTTTGCAGCGGGGAGTCAGAACCAAACATATATTGTGCACAAACTTTAATAACTAAATCATGTACAAGATTAAACAGACATACAACATACATACACAAAACATATAAACATTGTAAGAGACAAAGTCAAAGTGGTTGAAAAACCGGGTCAGAACAGATGGATGAAGTAATGGAATGAGTCTAAAAACCTGAGAGAACCATCCCTGATAAGCTCCTTTGTCGGAGCAAAGGAGTTTACAGTTTTACTAACTACACAGCGATTTGTATTTCGTGGTACATTACTTGCATTTGCCTGGGAAAGCGTCCAGATATACAGTCACAGGAGAAAATCTTGAGGGTTCCGTCCAATGGTTTTGCAGTTGCGATCTTTTCCTTCCGTGTTGAGCGAAGGAACGATGGTGAACTTGCAGAGAGTCTGATGGTCGAAGAAGGTCCACATGAGGTGTTGGGGCCTTCTGGCATCTCCCTGGCCATGTGGTGTCATCCTTGATGTGTGTGTGTGTAGGCCTTATCATTCTTGGTGGCCTGCCAGGCGGAAGCCCACAGGCCCAGTGTATGTCGTAGGTGCCAGGGAGAAGAGAAGAGAGAGTGAGGCTCTGGGCATCTCTTTTAAGAGTCTTGGAGAAATCCCACCCTCGATGGTCGAGTTGACCCCAGCGGGAAATTCCTCTGTGGGAGATTTATGGCTCTTTGTTTTGCGCAAGATTCAATGGGCCTGTACCCATATATACTCCAATTAATGCAACAAACACACACGAAGAAGTGACATACATGAAAGTGTCAGTCGTGAAGTGAGCATTAATTTGATAGGAGACGACATATATGAGGTTACATGAACTAGTAAGTTGCTCATAAGACATGCATAGACGAAATAACACACAAGGGACACTTTACAAGGTGCATGTTCATTTATAGACGGTTTGTCTATAACTTGAGGCAAAAGCGTGTGTTTTACAGGCTTTGTTTCTTAACTATGGCCTTTTCCATGTGGCCACATTTTTTAGGACCATAAAACATCTTATCACTTGGCATCCAGGGTAACGGAGGACCATTCTCTGTGTTGGGGGAAGGTCTGATACTAAGCACAAAGCATTTAAAGCATGTTTGTTAAATGTAACAGGCAATTATGTATCTGATTTGCTTTCACTACAACAGTGAAAACAGCGATAGATGGAAAATTCACTCAATGGCGGGGAAAGAGTAAAGTAGATTTGAAGTAAATTCCTATGTACACTTTGTCTGGCGATCACCAGACCGAGCTCAATTTAAGATTGAACATTGGTCTGGGGAGTCTGCTATGTATTTTCTACTGCACAAGAAGCATGATAAATGAACATTATTCAAATGACTCTGTACGCAATTGGATAGTCCTTCAACCAATCAGACCACAAGAGGCATGATTCAAGATTCAAGATTCAAGAGTTTTATTTGTCACATACACAGTTATATACAGAATATACAACCGGCAGTGAAATGTAAACAGGTCCGCTCCATGGACAGTGCAAATTCACAGTTAAAAACACAAGGAAGAAATTATATAGAAATAGGATAAAAAAAGTACTATATATATATATATATATATATATATATATATATATATATATATATATATATATATATATATATCTGTAGAATTATAAATAATCAAGTCAAGAAAAAAAAGTAAAAATAAGAATAAAGTGGAATAAAATAATTGAAGTAGACTGTGCAGTGAGTAAACTGTAGACTTATAAATATGTGGTTAACAAATGTATGAAGAGTATAATGTGCAAACAGGTTTATAACAGGTTGTTACACAGTAACAACGAGAACAGAAATTGCAGTGCAATGACAGTATGTATATCCTGAAGTGAAGTCACATGGTGTTAAGTGACTGAGTTCAGGAGTCTGATGGCCTGGGGGAAGAAGCTCCTCCTGAGTCTCTCATTTTTGGCCATCAGGCTTCGGAAGCGCTTACCAGATGGCAACAGCATGAAATGAGGGTTTGCAGGGTGATTAGAGTCCTTGATGATCTTAGTAGCTCTACCTTTGCAGCGTTTGGTGTAGACGTCCTGCAGAGACGGGAGAGCTGACCCTGAGATACGCTCGGATAAGCGCACAACTCTTTGCAGGGCTTTGCGGTCATGACTGGTGCTGTTCCCATACCACGCTGTGATGCACTGAGTTAATACACTTTCTATCGCCCCTAAATAGAACGTTTTCAGGATAGCTGGTGAAACCCTGAATTTCCTCAGCTGGCGCAGCAGGTGGTACAGTCTTTGCCTGGCTTTTTCACCTGTGTCTGAATGTGAGCAGTCCAGGTCAGGTCCTCGGAGATGTTTACACCCAGGTACTTGAAGCTGCTCACTCTCTCTACTGGTGACCCGCTGATCATGAGAGGGGAGTATGTCCGTTGCTGTCTCTTCCTGAAGTCCACAATCATTTCTTTGGTCTTGCCAACATTCAGAGAGAGACAGTTGTCCTGGCACCATGATGTTAGATGCTCCACCTCGTCCAAGTATGCCGTCTCATTGTTGTTGGAGATGAGGCCCAGGACAACAGTATCATCAGCAAATTTGATGATAGAGGTGGAGCTGTGTGTGGACAAACAGTCATGTGTGTAGAGAGAGTAGAGCAGGGGACTCAGGACACAGCCCTGTGGAGCTCCCACACTCAGGGTGATGGAGGTGGAGGTGAACTGGCCTATTCTCACCACCTGAGGCCTGCCAGTGAGGAAGTCCTCAATCCAGTGGCAGAGAGAAGGATTCAGGCCGAGATCCAGGAGTTTGGAGGTTAGCTTGATGGGAACTATGGTGTTAAAGGCTGAGCTATAGTCAATAAATAGCAGCCTTACGTAGTTCCCACTTTTGCTGTCGATGTGAGTAAGGGAGGAGTGGAGGACATGAGAGATGGCATCTTCAGTCGATCTATTGGGATGATAGGCAAACTGAAGAGGGTCCAAAGTGTCAGGAATGTAGGCGCAAATGGTGTTTTTAATGAGTCTCTCAAAGACCTTCATGACTATAGACGTGAGAGCCACTGGACGATAGTCATTTAGGCAAGAGGGTTTACTGTTCTTAGGGACAGGGATGATGGTGGATTTTTTGAAGGAGGTGGGGACCACAGATGTAGCGAGGGACTCATTAAAGATAGATGTAAACAACCCGGCGAGCTGATCAGCACAGGACCGTAGAACACAACCTGAAATACCATCCGGCCCGGCAGCTTTCCTGACGTCCACATGCTTGAGTGCTCTCCGAACTTCATCCTCCGAGACAGAGATCACGTGGTTGTTGCTGCTCTGAGTAATTTCCTCTAATTGTCCACCCACGGTTTCTGATTTGAGAAGGACGTTATTGTTATTGTTTGTGTGGCTTGCTCTGTAAGCGTGTTGATGAAGCAAAGCGCCACGTCTGTGAACTCGTTTACGTCGGCTGAACTCGCTCGGAACATGTCCCAATCCACATCGTCCAGAGCTGCCTGAAGCGCGGTCTCTGAATGGGCTGACCAACGCTTAACTTCCCGCCTCACCGGGGGTTCCTGAACGAGCTTTTGTTTGTATTCGGGAGTGAGGAAAATGGCGGCATGATCCGATTTGCCAAACGCTGGAAGTGACCGCGCTTTATAGGCGTTCTTGAACGGAGAGTAGCAGTGATCCAGCATGTTTGCTCCTCGTGTAGGACAGGAGACGTGCTGGTGAAAGTTTGGCAGGACTTTCTTTAGGTTTGCTTTGTTAAAATCGCCCGCGACAATGAATGCCGCGTTGGGATGTTTGTTTATGATGCCGCTGGCAACAGATAAAGCCAGCGCTGTGTCTGCCTGAGGTGGGATGTAAACAGCGGTCGCGACAACCGCAGAAAACTCCCTCGGCAGATAGAATGGACGGCAAATGATTGTTAAATGTTCCAGATGAGGCGAGCAGGACCGCGAGAGAATGGTGATGTTCCTGGGATCGCACCATTTCTTGTTGATCATGAAGCATACTCCACCGCCTTTGGATTTACTGGCCTCGGCTGTTCTGTCCATCCGAAAAACTGAGAAGTTCTCCGACGGCGTCACAGCTGTGTCCGGGGCCGCGGGCGTGAGCCATGTTTCGGACAAACAAAATATGTTACAGTCTCTCATGTCCCGTTGAAAACTTATCCTGGCTCTAAGATCGTCCATCTTATTATCCAAGGATTGAACATTTGCTAGAAGAATGCTCGGGAGAGGAGGACTGAATGCCCTTTTCCTCAGTCTGTTTCGGATACCAGCGTGTTTCCTACGGTGTTTCTTGGTTCTACGCCGCCGGCTCTGTCCATTGTTCAACTCGGCGTTCCGAAGAATCTCAGATGGCCACAGAGTATCGGCGAAAGTGTCCTGAAACAGTCCAGTGTAGAGGTAACCAATGTCCAAAAGAGTTTTGCTGTCATAGTAGATCAATGCAGATGATAAGTTTGTAAAAATTGAGAGTAAAAGAAAGTAAAATAGTAAATAAAAGCACAGTCTTCGCGGAGCGACCTGAACGGCGACCGAACACGGCGGCGCCATTTTGAAAGCATGATAAACGAGCATAATTCAAATGACTCTGTACGCAATTGGATAGTCCTTCAACCAATCAGACCACAAGAGGCATAATCAACGCACACATCTTTTCTATCCGTCATCATGTTAAACCCGCCAATAGCGCGCCAGGTGGATAAGCCAGACTGTGATTGGTTCCCACAAAAGTGTAACAGAAGCAATAAAAATGCATGTACAGGTTTCCAGACTGAGTTGCAGGGCGAAATCAAATCGCCCTGCGGAAGATCGGAAGATCAGGCTGGGTTTACCCAGTCTAATGTACACTTCCAGTGGACGCTCAGAACGCAAAACAAACAATGTAAGTTTATAAGACAGCATGTAAAACTATGCGGTAATTAAAAGCTAAAGCCTATTTACTAATAGGCTGCTCAATCAAAAGAGTAAACACAACTACAAGCCAAGTATAATTAGAATACTTAATTATACTTTTTAATATATCTCGATCAAAAGATTTAGTACATGTATAGTCCAAATATATTTAGACCTTTCTGTCAGTATAAGTCAAGTATACTTAAGTTTTAAGTATATTTCTGAGAAGAAGGCCTATGTAAAAAGTACACTGAAACTATACTTGCTTATTTTTTTGTTTAAAAGAAGTATACTAATAGCACACTTCTTTTTCATAACGGTCTGTCCACAACTGTAAGTAATTAAATGTCAAGTCAAGTCACCTTTATTTATATAGCGCTTTTAACAAGTCCAGTTATTTCAAAGCAGCTTCACATTGTTAACAGGAAAATAATGCAACAGAATTTGTACAGCCGTTCTGGTGAAACGGTGATGTTATCCAGCTAATTTCAAGTATCATATAGTGTCAATGCAGACAGATCGGTAATATAGATGAAATTTAGGTGTCCCCAACTGAGCAAGCCAAAAGCCAGAGGCAACGGTGGCAAGGAACCAAAACTCCTTCAGGGCCAGAATGGAGAAAAAACCTTGGGAGAAACCAGGCTCAGTCGGGTGCCAGTTCTCCTCTGGCCGACGAACAAACAGTGTATGATTATAATTCTGGCAACATTGCAGGTCTTAAGTCATATTAGGTAAATAGATATGTACCTTCAGCTTGTGTGTTATTACTGTGTTTAAAGAGATATGAAGAGAGTTACAGTCACTGCAGACTCTCCCATCACTGATTAATATCTTTATTAAATAAATAAATGTTGTCATGAACGTATTGTTGTTTACAATTAAAAATGTCAGTTCACAAGAGACAAGCCTTACCTCAGAGCAGTGCAGTCAAAGAAAAGCAGAACTCTATGAAGACGTCTTCCTCTCTATGCGAGATCTATTAAACACTTAGTGAGGTAATGCACTCCTGACGTTTTTCAAGCAGCCCTTCAGGATGAAAAATTATTATCTGCCTTTGTTAATTCTGTGCTTAAATGTTTGTAATTTGTTCAAAGAGGGTGGAAACATAACACAAAAATATGCAGATAAACTCAAATACAATAATAATGTTTATTAATCCGAATACATCATTACTGGAAATAGGGTCGTCAAACAAGGAAAGTCAATGCATGAACGTTTGTTTGATATTAATGATAAATGTTAGTATTTGCACACTCATTCATTGCTTATTGTGTACCCTGTTTTGCTAACTTTTTTTCTGTGCTTGTCAATATATCTAAAGCAAAAAACAAATGTGATGTCCGCACACTGATATAACTGCTCCAATTTATTGCAACGTTTCGACCAACAGGTCTTTGTCGGGCACGTATTTTTATCAATATATCTAACCATAACTATACTAATTAAATCAAATCAAATCAAATCATATAGCGCTTTTACAAGTCCAATTATTTCAAAGCAGCTTCACAGTGTTAACAGGAAAATAATAACTAGGAAAACTTGCATAATGCCAGAATGTCTGATTGAGGAACAAACTATCTGAGAAAGGAAATTAACATTTAAACTCACTCATTCATTTAGCATCCCCATCGGAGACGACGTCACGCTGAGAGAATCATCTAAGAGTGACTTTAATTTACATGCCTTTCTTTTCACTGCCTCTTCCCCATTCCAGATTTCACCATCAAAATCTATATGGTTTAATGTGAATTCTCATAATACAATATTATACATGTTTGATATCGTTTGAAATGTCTCACTGCGATTGGTACAAAGATCTCATCCCCACTGAAGTAAACAAGAATATAATAAAGGTTTTAAGAAGTTTAGAGACAGTTTGCTAAATACAGTGGGTGTGGCTGTCGGCCATTTGGTCTTCTAACAATACAGGCATATGGGAGAGTGACTCAATTTAAATTCCCATTGTTAACATGTTTACATTTGAAAGAGTTTTACATCTTGGTCTGATATTTAAGGAGATGTTTCAGAAAGGGTCGAGGCTTGAACTTTCATATTGGTCAGCACGTAACACTGAGTGTCTCCTATAGACGCTCAGCGTTATGTAATTTTAAGAAGTCAGGTATCCATATTTCATTCTTTACTTCAGTAATCTCTAGTAGGACTAGATAAAGTAGTCAGATAAAGATAAATTGGAATTAAATCCTTTTGCCCAGATGAAAACACCAAATGCACAGTGACCTTCGACAGCGGATCGTTACCCTCATTGGAACGGAAATATATGGAAATATATGGAACGATGGAAACATATTTAGGAAACATGTTTCCATCGTTTCTCTGAAAAACAGTGGTACAACCATTTATTTTACTTTGAAATGTGCGGACCGTGTCAGAATGTCAGCTTTTGTTTTGGTCTGTGTGATTCCGCCCACTGCCAATTTACCCAATAGTATTTTGACACCCTGAGTTGCCAGTTGGCGGAAAACAAATACAGCGTATTACAGCCACAGAGATCTGATTCTACCCAACTTAAAAAACATCCATCTAAAAATCTCTATGAGCGGGAGCATATTAGCATGACTTAGACAACCTCCTGTCCCGATGCGAAGTGCATTCAAACTGTGTAATGCAAGGTTTTCAGACCTGTCCTTTAGGACCCCTAGCACTGCACATTTTGTGTTTCCCTCATCTAATACATCTGATTCAACTCATGAGCTCATTAGTAGAGACTGCAATCAAAGCCACTAGATGGCAAGCCTGCAACTTATAGCCAAAAAAGTGTAACGGCTAATGCTAGTGCTGCGGCTGTGTCGGTACATAGGGACGGAGGCCATTTGCTGCAACATGATCTCATGAAAATATGTACATGTATTTTTACGTAAAGTGTAGTTCTACCATACGTACATGCGTTTTCATACACACTGAAACATATAATATTGACGTACTGACAGCACTAAAATGTAAATTATTTAGGTATTAATGTTTTGACTGTATTCAATTGTCAGATCAATTACATGTTTTCAGTCGCATAATTAAATGCAGTTTACTCATCTACTTAATAACATTTCGCTCTGTTCGTGACTTCTGCTGCAAACTCTGTGCTCATTGCACAGAACTGGTGCACAAGACTGCAACACTTAAACCCACAAATTTACACCATTTTTAGACTGAATGCGGACTTATGAGATACAAGACTGCACTTAAACCCACAACCCACACTTTAGTTTTACACCATTTTTAGACTTAATGCCGTGAGGCGCTTTTTTTTTTTTTTTTTTTTTTTTTTTTTTACTTCAGGCGCTTTGAGGCGTGAGGCGCAGCAGGCGGCATAAGCAGTGCGCAAAGCGCTCACTGCCAATAGAAGACAATTTTTTTTAAAAAGGCACCTCTCACTGCAAAAAATGCATTCTGTCTGATCGGGGTCTTATGCTGCATCCCAATTCGCCTACTTATACTACGACCTAAAAGTATGCACTCTTTTTGTGAAGAAAAAGTACATACTTTTGAGTGTGTAGCAGAAGAGTATGCAAGCTTTGGGACATAGGCCTACTACTTCGTATTTTTAACGGACAGCGCTGTTGCTTAGTTACATGCATTCGCGTTGTTACATTTTTGGAAAGGTTCGCGTCAGGGTATGTAGTAGGCAACGTGTCCAACACAGCCTATACACAGAAGTATAAATTGGGCTTCAGCCATTCACTGAACAGGGTAGACGCAGAGAGAGGTGTGATGGCAGGGAGAAAGCAAGACCTCGCGCTTGCAGGACAGTACTGGTGACATTTCTAAAGTAGCTGACGTTTGTCCAAAAAGTTGACGCTAGTCGCTTTTTTGAAAAAAAGTTGCTAAAGGGGTCTGAAAAGTCGCTAAATATAGCGACAAAGTCGCTAAGTTGGCAACACTGATCCTGTCACCATTTAAACTGCCCTGTCAATCATCTCGTCAGTTAAAATCCTCCACATTCAGTTTAAGAGAAATGTAGTAGCACGTTGATCTGCCATTTGTGGGTCTTTAATGCAGAGACTCTCCTCATGTGTTTGCAGTTTAAATATAATGATGCATTTAAAAGTTAATGGCCAAAGGTATCATTACAAAAGTTCACAATGCTGCTGCAGGTGAAATACAATGTGGATAACATTGAATAAATATCATCAGGTTAAGTACTGAAAATTGATCACTCAAACCCCTTTATCTAAACCTCTCTACTTAACCGTTAGACTCGCACACCCGTCATGTTTGTAGTTTTTTGGGGTTCCAACTCGCAATGGGTTGTGCCAAGTAGCCTACAAGGTAATGTTTTAAACTTAAAACTTCTTGTCAAGAAAACTACAAGTTGAGCCAACTTGAAAAAAAAAAATAAGGCAACCTTTTTAAAGGATTAGTTCACTTCAAAATGAAATGTCCTGATATTTTACTCACTCCCATCTCATCCAAGATGTTCATGTCTTTCTTTCTTCAGTCAAAAAGAAATTAAGTTTTATGAGGAAAAGATCCCAGGATTTTTCTCCCCATCATAGACTTCCATGGCAACCGAAATGTTGAAGATCCAAATCAATGCAGTTTCAAAGCGCTTAGAAGGACTTCAGAGGCTCTGCACGATCCCAGATGAGGAAGAGGGTCTTATTTAGTGTAACGATCGGTCATTTAAAAAATAAATAAAAAGTACATAGTTGTTTTATTTTATTTATTTTTAATACAAAAGATCCACTGATAAGAGTAAAGTATAGAAAAAGTTTTGTGTTTAAATTTGTCATTTGAAAAAAAAATTTTCTTAAACTTTTTCTGATTGTTTGCAAGAAAATGTATCCTGAAATAGTGAATCAATTGTAATATATACCCATTTGTCTTCAGCCATAAATTGTGGAAAATAGGAATTACAGTTGTTACAATGCTATTGGCTTAGCGTGTGAATTTAATCAGATTCAAGATTCAAGATTCAAGAGTTTTATTTGTCACATACACAGTTATATACAGAATATACAACCGGCAGTGAAATGTAAACAGGTCCGCTCCATGGACAGTGCAAATTCACAGTTAAAAACACAAGGAAGAAATTATAATAGAAATAGGATATAAAAAAAGTACTATCTATATATATATATATATATATATGTCTATATCTGTAGAATTATAAATAATCAAGTCAAGAGAAAAAAAGGTAACAAATAAGGATAAAGTGGAATAAAATAATTGAAGTAGACTTTGCAGTGAGTAAACTGTAGACTTATAAATATGTGGTTAACAAATGTATAAAGAGTATAATGTGCAAACAGGTTTATGACAGGTTGTTACACAGTAACAACGAGAACAGAAAGTGCAGTGCAATGTCAGTGTATCGATGTTTATCCTGAAGTGAAGTCACGTGATGTTAAGTGACTGAGTTCAGGAGTCTGATGGCCTGGGGAAGAAGCTCCTCCTGAGTCTCTCAGTTTTGGCCATCAGGAGCCGGAAGCGCTACCAGATGGTAGCAGCGTGAAATGAGGGTTTGCAGGGTGATTAGAGTCCTTGATGATCTTGGTAGCTCTACCTTTGCAGCGTTTGGTGTAGACGTCCTGCAGAGGCGGGAGAGCTGACCCTGAGATACGCTCGGATAAGCGCACTACTCTTTGCAGGGCTTTGCGGTCATGACTGGTGCTGTTCCCATACCACGCTGTGATGCACTGAGTTAAAACACTTTCTATCGCCCCTAAATAGAAAGTTTTCAGGATAGCTGGTGAAACCCTGAATTTCCTCAGCTGGCGCAGGTGGTACAGTCTTTGCCTGGCTTTTTCACCTGTGTCTGAATGTGAGCAGTCCAGGTCAGGTCCTCGGAGATGTTTACTCCCAGGTACTTGAAGCTGCTCACTCTCTCTACTGGTGACCCGCTGATCATGAGGGGAGTATGTCCGTTGCTGTCTCTTCCTGAAGTCCACAATCATTTCTTTGGTCTTGCCAACATTCAGAGAGAGACAGTTGTCCTGGCACCATGATGTTAGATGCTCCACCTCGTCCAAGTATGCCGTCTCATTGTTGTTGGAAATGAGGCCCAGGACAACAGTATCATCAGCAAATTTGATGATAGAGGTGGAGCTGTGTGTGGACAAACAGTCATGCGTGTAGAGAGAGAGAGTAGAGCAGGGGCTCAGGACACAGCCCTGTGGAGCTCCCACACTCAGGGTGATGGAGGTGGAGGTGGACTGGCCTATTCTCACCACCTGAGGCCTGCCAGTGAGGAAGTCCTCAATCCAGTGGCAGAGAGAAGGATTCAGGCCGAGATCCAGGAGTTTGGAGGTTAGCTTGGTGGGAACTATGGTGTTAAAGGCTGAGCTATAGTCAATAAATAGCAGTCTTACGTAGTTCCCACTTTTGCTGTCGATGTGAGTGAGGGAGGAGTGGAGGACATGAGAGATGGCATCTTCAGTCGATCTATAGGGACGATAGGCAAACTGAAGAGGGTCCAAAGTGTCAGGAATGAAGGCGCAAATGGTGTTTTTAATGAGTCTCTCAAAGACCTTCATGACTATAGACGTGAGAGCCACTGGGACGATAGTCATTTAGGCAAGAGGGTTTACTGTTCTTAGGGACAGGGATGATGGTGGATTTTTGAAGGAGGTGGGGACCACAGATGTAGCGAGGACTCATTAAAGATAGATGTAAACAACCCGGTGAGCTGATCAGCACAGGACCGCAGAACACGACCTGAAATACCATCCGGCCCAGCAGCTTTCCTGGCGTCCACACGCTTGAGTGCTCTCCGAACTTCATCCTCCGAGACAGAGATCACGTGGTTGTTGCTGCTCTGAGTGATTTCCTCTAACGCGCCACTTGGCGGAGTCGCGTTGCCGCGGTTACAGTCAAAGCGAGCATAGAAAGAGTTTAACTCGTTCACGAGCAACGGATCAACGCTTGCCTCTGCAGAGGATTTAGATCCAAAGGAGCAGATGGACCTCAGACCTTGCCACATGCGCCGCGAGTCGTTGAGTTGGAAATGAGACTCCACTCGGTCTTTATAACGGAGTTTTGCGGCTTTAACTGCTCGTCTGAGAGCATAGCAGGACGATCTGTATTCATTCATATTCCCTGAATGGAGACCGGCGTTGTAAGCAGCAGTGCGTGTGTTCACTGCCGCGCGGATTGAATTGTCCACCCACGGTTTCTGATTTGAGAAGGACGTTATTGTTATTGTTTGCGTGGCTTGCTCTGTAAGCGTGTTGATGAAGCAAAGCGCCACGTCTGTGAACTCGCTTACGTCAGCTGAACTCGCTCGGAACATGTCCCAATCCACATCGCCCAGAGCTGCCTGTAGCGCGGTCTCTGAGTGGGGTGACCAACGCTTAACTTCCCGCCTCACCGGGGGTTCCTGGAGGAGCTTTTGTTTGTATTCGGGAGTGAGGAAAATGGCGGCATGATCCGATTTGCCAAACGCTGGAAGTGACCGCGCTTTATAGGCGTTCTTAAACGGAGAGTAGCAGTGATCCAGTGCAGTGACAGCAGATGAAAATGATCTGTTTATATAACACCAGTGCTAATTAATGTGCGTTGTCATTGACAAATAAATAAATACACAGTTTATATTTCTTTCTTTTTTTATTATTATACATGCATTCATTTAAGGCATGTACTGGAAATAACACAAAATTTTGTGAATATGTTACATAAATCAATTTGGTCTATGCTGCCTGGATCCGACTGCTTGTCCTTGACTTCGATTGCCATACGCTGCTTTTTTTGGGGGGGTGACTGGTCCACACCTGCATTGTCCTGTTGACGGAACAGACATAATCCAGATTTAATGAGCGATTCTTAATCTAAAGACCACTTGCTTCTACCATTTCAATATGAGGGGTCTGGTTTTTTTTTTTTATAAAAAGGATGTGATTAAAGTGTTTAATTTCTAAACCTAAGTAAAACTGATAGGAGAGTCTAACCAATGCTCTTTTCTGGGTCAGCTGGGTCCTGGGCTGAAGGCTGCTCAGAGTCCTCTGGTTCAGTTTTGAAGTGGTTATCTGTGGAGCTTGATAGTTGTGAAATTCCACACATAATCTTTGTCGAAGTGCCTGTTGAGGGAACAGATGCATGTATAATCGTGTGATACTGGACAGGTTTGTGCTTCTTAGACTAAATCTAAAGCTGTATCTTTTTATCTTTTGAAATATAAAAGGATTTTGAATAGAGGATCTAGTAAACATAGTAGCATAGTTGAAGGCAGTGTTTACTTTTTTAATTAAATCTTAAAAGAAGTAAATACAAGAGACAGAAGGGACTTACAGGAGCTTCTGTGCTCCAACTGGGCATGGGTGCTCCCTGGAGAGACCCAGGTGGTTGCTGTGGGGAACACGGTGAAACAAGTGTTCTCTGTGGGGTCTTGGCAGGAACAGACACTTCCTTTGGGATATTCTGCTGCTTTTGCTCCTGCTCCAACATTTCCCTCCACTTCTCCCTCTGCTGCCTAGGGATTCTGAGGCTTGAGGCAGGCACAAGTACTGGGGCATTTTGTAAACGCTGCCTTAGCAGCTCTTTGCTCCACAGCTCAGGGTTTGCATGTCTCCACTCGGAGCTCGTGTCAATAACCGCTGTGCAAAAGACAGGCTCTATCTCCAGCTCCTGCCTCGAGATCTTGCCTGGCATGGGAGCCAAAGGTGCCCTTAGAGGCTTGTTGGGCATGGGTGTTTCAAAAGAGGTCTTTTTTAGATCCTCAGTTATATGCTCAGAGATCCCGAGTTGTCCACTTTGTTGGGACCCGATGGAAACAGGTGCTCCCTTCTGCAGCAGCTCAGATCTCAGGGGTTCAGGGATCTTTAGTTTTGGCCTATCTGCAGTCTGGTCTGGAATGGGTGCTCCATGTGGGGAGCATGCAAGCACCTTTGAGGCAGCCACTGGTGCCCTCTGTAGAGACTTGGCAGGCATGGCAGTTTCTAAAGAGGCCTCTTTCAGATGCTTAATCAGGCACTCAGGGATCCTGAGTTTCCCTCTTTTTTGGGACCCGATGGGCACATGTGGCTCCTGGCAGGACCCAGAAGGCACAGGTGCTCCCTGTGGCTTTTTCGGAGTCCACTTTCTCCTCTGATCTGTGTTTTTCATTGTTGGATCTGAGAAACCTGACTGCTGGGCTTTCTCAGATGCATCAATGAAGGCCAGGGATGAGGTGAGGCCCCCCTTGTCAGAACTGGCTGGTGCAGATGCTTCCTGTTTGGACCTGGCGGGCATAGATGCTCTCTGTGTGCACCTGGCAGGCATAGGTGCTCCCTGTGTGCACCTGGCGGGCATAGGTGCTCCCTCTGTGGACCTGGTGGGTACAGATGCTCCCTGTGTGGACCTGGCGGGCACAGATGATCCCTGTGTGGACCTGGTGGGTACAGATGCTCCCTGTGTGGACCTTGCAGGCACAGGTGCTCCCTGTGTGCACCTGGCGGGCATAGGTGCTCCCTCTGTGGACCTGGTGGGTACAGATGCTCCCTGTGTGGACCTGGCGGGCACAGATGATCCCTGTGTGGACCTGGTGGGCACAGATGATCCCTGTGTGGACCTGGTGGGCACAGATGCTCCCTGTGTGGACCTGGAAGAAAATGGTTCTCTCTGCATCGTCTTCTGCCTCCAATGCTGTGTGGTCTTCACCAGAGATGTAGGACATGAAGATCTTCCTGCCCCCCCTGTTCCCCAACATTGGCCTGAGATGAGGTCCCCATACTCCTCAGAGATAGGATCTGAAACTTCCATGATTGCCCACCACCGCCCTGCAGCAAGGGCCGCCATGAGCTCATCCGAGTATTCAGATGATTGCTCTGCTCTCTCAAAAATGGTGGGCATAGTTGAAATGTTCATACTGATGTTGGAGAAAGATGATCTAGACATTAACAATATTTTCTATAACTGTGAAACACTATGAAAGACAGAGAAAAGGAAGCGATAAGTTGAGTAAACATACAGTATACATACAGTATCTGCTATCGGTTGGTCAATGAAATATACATTATCAACATTTACAGAAAACTGGTTTAATCATTATTGGTTTACATATCAGCCTCCTATTTTCACACAAACCGCCACTGTGTAGCATTTATTTACCAAATGTACAGTAAATCGAGACAATAACATCCCAGTTTAAGCAGATTATTCTCAGAGTTATGAAAAAAAATTAAATTCAGATCCCCAAACCATGTTTAAAAAGCATAGCATACTCACACACTCGCCGACTCGCTACAAAAAGCATAAGCCGTTGCACTCAACATTATACTCACCGAACGTTCTAAGGATTAATGCGGCGACCTGTGACGTTACAATGGAACACGAGTTTGTGAGTGAGGCTGGATTAAAACCAGCAATACAACATGCAATACAAATACAAAGAGTTACTAAGCATTTCATGATTGCTCATACAAAAACTAGTGCTGTTTATTATTATTTTTAGCATTTGCAGCTGGTGCATAAACGGGAGCAAGTGAAGCTGGATGGGCATACAATTTATTATTAAGCATAACACAGACCACTCAACCAACAGATGATATTACAATAAAAGCACATTTCTGAAACAATATAATTCACACAAAATCTCCTGCTGTTTTTTTTTTTTTTTTCCTCTCTTTAGCTATAGGCCTAACAATATAAGCAACATATCAGACGAGGAACGTGCTTTCCCAAACATCAGAATTGCTTTTATAGGCTACAATTAAAAAACAAGACGTTATAATATTAAATTACTTTTGACATTCTGTGAACAGTTTCTGAAAAATGATGTAAGTTGAATAAAAATAAGTACTACTTAAATAAAGACTTGGACGTAAATATATAAATGTGAAAATATATTGTAACAGTTAGGCCTACATTTAACATAATAAATAAACTGTTAAATAGTTGCTACATTTTTAGCCTACCGGTCTCCCATCGTCGCAGGCTTTAAAGCATGTCAAAATCCAATAAAAACTCATAAAAAAACAATAAATAAATAAATAAATAAATAAATAAATAAATAAATAAATAAATAAATAATTCTGCTCCATTTGTCTTTTTTAAAATCCCCTCACAAATGTCCGCTGTCAGTTGTCACACACCTGCTATAGGCCATTTAACGCCGCTCGGTTCAGACTCAGTCAGGACGTTTACATGGACCACAGTACTCCGATATTAACCTGATTAAGACAATACTCTGATTAAGAAGCTACCATGTAAACAGCGATTTCTAATGACCTTAATCCGGTTAAAGTCATAATCGAAGTTAACGCAAGTCGAATGAAGACATGTGGAGTATGCCTATGTTAGTCGCATTATCAGAGAGCATTACACACATGTACACACCTTAATCGAACTATTAACGTTGCGTAGGAGTTTTCGACGCATTTTGTGACAGGACACATACGCACACCAGGCAAGTGCAGAGGGGAGGGCTTTTATTTTGATTATAATTAATATAAAAACGTGTACAAAACAGTAACAAAGCGCTCAAAAGTCGGACAATTCCTGTCTATCTTTTACGTATCTGTCAGTCTGAAATGTCGTTGCCATAACGCGTTGCTATGGGTGGCGTGTGTCTTGCTCGACACTGCCTCCTCTGTATTTTTTTCTTTTCTTTTTTTTTCTTCTTTAATTATTCTGCTCATTGTAAAAGTAAAATAGAATAAGTTTGTATCTGTAATCCTATATTAATAATTGTGACTGTCTGCTTACAACAGCGGTCAGGAACCATCTAGGCTCGCGAGCCATGGGTCATTCAGTGAACGCCTGAGTGATCGACGGCAAGAAAAACAAGCCAAACAATTTTTAAACCTTTTTCATCATTAATCAAAGCTATTATTCGAAATGTAGGCTGTCAAGGAGGCAAGAGAAGCAGTGTCTGCTCAAAAAAAAACTGACAATATATAATATAAAAATAAATAAATAAACATAAAATAAATAAAAATAAATAAATAAATAAATATATATATATATATATATATATATATATATATATATATATATATATATATATATATATATATATATATATAGGTGCTGGTCATATAAATTAGAATATCATCAAAAAGTTGATTTATTTCACTAATTGCATTCAAAAAATGAAACTTGATTATTATATTTATTCATTACATACAGACTGACATATTACAAATGTTTATTTCTTTTAATTTGGATGATTATAACTGACAACTAAGGAAAATCCCAAATTCAGCATGTCAGAAAATTAGAATATTACTTAAGACCAATACAAAGAAAGGATTTTTATACATCTTGGCCAACTGAAGTAGTGAACATGAAAAGTATGAGCATGTACAGCACTCAATACTTAGTTGTGGCTCCTTTTGCCTGAATTACTGCAGCAATGCGGCGTGGCATGGAGTCGATCAGCCTGTGGCACTGCTCAGGTGTTATGAGAGCCCAGGTTGCTCTGATAGTGGCCTTCAGCTCTTCTGCATTGTTGGGTCTGGCATATCACATATTCCCCTTCACAATACCCCATAGATTTTCTATGGGGTTAAGGTCAGGCGAGTTTGCTGGCCAATTAAGAACAGGGAAATCAGGTACTGGTTGCTTTAGCACTGTGTGCAGGTGCCAAGTCCTGTTGGAAAATGAAATCTGAATCTCCATAAAGTTGGTCAGCAGCAGGAAGCATGAAGTGCTCTAAAACTTCCTGGTATACGGCTGCGTTGACCTTGGACCTCAGAAAACACAGTTGACCAACACCAGCAGATGACATGGCACCCCAAAACATCACTGACTGTGGAAACTTTACACTGGACCTCAAGCAACGTGGATTGTGTGCCTCTCCTCTCTTCCTCCAGACTCTAGGACCCTGATTTACTTTCATCAGAGAACATAACTTTGGAGCACTCAGTAGCAGTCCAGTCCTTTTTGTCTTTAGCCCAGGCGAGACGCTTCTGACGCTGTCTGTTGTTCAAGAGTGGCTTGACACAAGGAATGCGACAGCTGAAACCCATGTCTTGCATTCGTCTGTGTGTAGTGGTTCTTGAAGCACTGACTCCAGCTGCAGTCCACTCTTTGTGAATCCCCCACACATTTTTGAATGGGTTTTGTTTCACAATCCTCTCCAGGGTGCGGTTATCCCTATTGCTTGTACACTTTTTTTTCTACCACATCTTTTCCTTCCCTTCGCCTCTCTATTAATGTGCTTGAACACAGAGCTCTGTGAACAGCCAGCCTCTTTTGCAATGACCTTTTGTATCTTGCCCTCCTTGTGCAAGGTGTCAATGGTCGTCTTTTGGACAACTGTCAGGTCAGCAGTCTTCCCCATGATTGTGTAGCCTACAGAACTAGACTGAGAGACCATTTAAAGGCCTTTGCAGGTGTTTTGAGTTCATTAGCTGATTAGAGTGTGGCACCAGGTGTCTTCAATATTCAACCTTTTCACAATATTTAATTTCCTGAGATACTGAATTTGGGATTTTCCTTAGTTGTCAGTTATAATCATCAAAATTAAAAGAAATAAACATTTGAAATATATCAGTCTGTGTGTAATGAATGAATATAATATACAAGTTTCACTTTTTGAATGGAATTAGTGAAATAAATCAACTTTTTGATGATATTCTAATTATATGACCAGCACCTGTATATAAACACTGTCCAACAGTGACACCCGCAGGTAAAGTTACAGTGGGTTTCCTGAGCCCATTGAATTTTAACAGACCCGCCAAAGTCGCGCTATGATTGGATGTCGGACAGCGTAGTGTGGCATGTGGACGTAATGACGTGCCATTAATCGATCTATGTTCTATAACATGTAAAACGGGAACATAAACGGAATATTCTAAAAGCAACTCATGTAAACACCTTAATCAGAATATTTTCTTATTCAGAATAAGGTCAATAATTAGATTACTGCTGTAAGGGTGGATCGCCTACTGTGGTTCTGACTGCTGGGTTTGCCGAATGACTAAAGAAACGTTATCAGCAAGATGATAGAAAACTGTACATTTCTCGTCTTTACCACCCACTGCAGCTTATACCAACGACGGAAATAAGCGCAGTTACAATAGCAAAATATGTGGGAGAGCGTTGCTATAATGTGACTATATTGTATTGCAATAGGTAACACTTCAAAGTCAATACCAAATCAAAACTAGTTAGCACATCATTTGTAATTGAAAGAATTTAATGACAAAATCTAGTTATGGTTACACTTAAAATAGTTACAAAATAAATGTATGAGATGATAAAAACTTAAACCATTAATCGTACCCAGCATGAATGTTACCTGATGGATAGAAAGAGAGAGGGGGAGAGAGAGACAAAGAAGAGAAGAGAGCAAAGAAGAGAAGAGCCAAAGAGAAGGCCCCCAAGAAGAGAGAGCCAGAGAATAAAAGAGACAGAGCAACAGTTACAATCTTCTTTTATCTATTCATTGACCATGTGACTGAAACCCTAATGTGAGACATTCAAACTGACCAATCAGACCAAACTTCCTCCACTGTACTACAGGTGTGACATTTGGCCTACAGGCCTTCAACATTTCTTTCTCTTTAGGAATTCCAAATGGCCCTACTGGTAAGAGAGATGGGGGTTGAAAACAGTAAAGCAAATGTCTTTGTTCATTTTCAAAAATCAAATAAAGATTATTTTCAGTCCTTTCACTGCTGTCCATGTAAACGTAGTCAGTTTTGCCAAGTCTCGAATTGGGCTACTTTTACAATGTTGCTGTGGGTTGTTTGTAGCCTAAGTTCGTTGTCTTTACTTTAGCAATATTTCTACCGTGCCCCCGCATTTTGGTGCATTTTGGCTGTGATTCTGCTACTTGTTTTGATTAGCAATTGGAGGGGTTTTGTTGTGCAGACCTGGCAACCCTGTCCCTCAGGTCAGCCTTCATGCACTTCCACGGCCTTCAAAGTCACATTGGGACACAGCTTATATTGCCAAAAGTTTTGGGACGCCTGCCTTTACATGCACAACTTTAATGACATCCCATTCTTAATCCGTAGGGTTTAATATGGAGTTGGCCCACCGTTTGCAGCTAACAGCTTCAGCTATTCTGGGAAGGCTTTCCACAAGGTTTAGGAGTGTGTTTAAGGGAATTTTTGACCATTCATCTAGAAGTGCATTTGTGAGGTCAGACACTGATGTTGGATGAGAAGGCCTCTCCGCTCTAATTCATCTCAAAGATGTTCTATCGGGTTGAGGTCAGGACTGGTGACTGAGGACTGAGGTGCAGGCTAGTCAAGTTCACTCCACACCAAACCCGCTCATTTTCCCACAAAATTGGGAGCATGAAATTGTCCAAAATATCTTGGTATACTTAAGCATTAAGAGTTCCTTTCACTGGAACTAAGGGGCCAAGGCCAACCCCTGAAAAACAACCCCACCCCATAATCCTCCCTCCACCAAACTTTACACGTGGCACAATTCAGTCAGGCAAGTACCAAGCAACCGCCAAACCCAAACTCATTGCTGGTGTTCCCATTTGCTTCCACTTTGTTATAATCCCAATAACAGTTGACCATGGAATATTTAGTAGTGAGGAAATTCCATGAATTTCAGATCACGGTATCACGCTTGAATTCACTGAGCTCCTGAGAGTGACCCATTCTTTCACAAATGTTTGTAGAAACGTCTGCATGCCTAGGTGCTTGATTTTATATAGTATATGTATATAGTATATGTAGGGCTGGTGGTACTCCAGGTTTGAGAACCACTGTTCTAAACCATAAACATTTTAAGGACTAAATGTCTATATGACATCTGACAGGAGATGTCTCAAGGCATATTGCAGATAAGAAAATACTAACACTGTGTCCACATCAAACATGAGCAGTGTGACGTGATAAAAAAAAATATATATATATATATATATATATATATATATATATATATATATATATATATATATATATATATATATATATATATATATAAACTATTATAATCAGTGATATCGTCTACACTGGATGAGGTGCGTACGATGCAACACGACAAATCCCCAGCAGTAAACAGATTCCCATTTTCATTTTTGACAATGTACGAACTCTTTGATTCAAGATTCAAGATTCAAGAGTTTTATTTGTCACATACACAGTTATATACAGAATATACAACCGGCAGTGAAATGTAAACAGGTCCGCTCCATGGACAGTGCAAATTCACAGTTAAAAACACAAGGAAGAAATTATAATAGAAATAGGATATAAAAAAAAGTACTATCTATATATATATATATATATATATATATATATATATATATATATATATATATATATATGTCTATATCTGTAGAATTATAAATAATCAAGTCAAGAGAAAAAAAGGTAACAAATAAGGATAAAGTGGAATAAAATAATTGAAGTAGACTTTGCAGTGAGTAAACTGTAGACTTATAAATATGTGGTTAACAAATGTATAAAGAGTATAATGTGCAAACAGGTTTATGACAGGCTGTTACACAGTAACAACGAGAACAGAAAGTGCAGTGCAATGTCAGTGTATCGATGTTTATCCTGAAGTGAAGTCACGTGATGTTAAGTGACTGAGTTCAGGAGTCTGATGGCCTGGGGAAGAAGCTCCTCCTGAGTCTCTCAGTTTTGGCCATCAGGTTTCGGGAAGCGCTTACCAGATGGTAGCAGCGTGAAATGAGGGTTTGCAGGGTGATTAGAGTCCTTGATGATCTTGGTAGCTCTACCTTTGCAGCGTTTGGTGTAGACGTCCTGCAGAGACGGAGAGCTGACCCTGAGATACGCTCGGATAAGCGCCACGACTCTTTGCAGGGCTTTGCGGTCATGACTGGTGCTGTTCCCATACCACGCTGTGATGCACTGAGTTAAAACACTTTCTATCGCCCCTAAATAGAAAGTTTTCAGGATAGCTGGTGAAACCCTGAATTTCCTCAGCTGGCGCAGGTGGTACAGTCTTTGCCTGGCTTTTTCACCTGTGTCTGAATGTGAGCAGTCCAGGTCAGGTCCTCGGAGATGTTTACTCCCAGGTACTTGAAGCTGCTCACTCTCTCTACTGGTGACCCGCTGATCATGAGGGGGAGTATGTCCGTTGCTGTCTCTTCCTGAAGTCCACAATCATTTCTTTGGTCTTGCCAACATTCAGAGAGAGACAGTTGTCCTGGCACCATGCTGTTAGATGCTCCACCTCGTCCAAGTATGCCGTCTCATTGTTGTTGGAAATGAGGTCCAGGACAACAGTATCATCAGCAAATTTGATGATAGAGGTGGAGCTGTGTGTGGACAAACAGTCATGCGTGTAGAGAGAGTAGAGCAGGGGCTCAGGACACAGCCCTGTGGAGCTCCCACACTCAGGGTGATGGAGGTGGAGGTGGACTGGCCTATTCTCACCACCTGAGGCCTGCCAGTGAGGAAGTCCTCAATCCAGTGGCAGAGAGAAGGATTCAGGCCGAGATCCAGGAGTTTGGAGGTTAGCTTGGTGGGAACTATGGTGTTAAAGGCTGAGCTATAGTCAATAAATAGCAGTCTTACGTAGTTCCCACTTTTGCTGTCGATGTGAGTGAGGAGGAGTGGAGGACATGAGAGATGGCATCTTCAGTCGATCTATTGGGACGATAGGCAAACTGAAGAGGGTCCAAAGTGTCAGGAATGAAAGGCGCAAATGGTGTTTTTAATGAGTCTCTCAAAGACCTTCATGACTATAGACGTGAGAGCCACTGGACGATAGTCATTTAGGCAAGAGGGTTTACTGTTCTTAGGGACAGGGATGATGGTGGATTTTTGAAGGAGGTGGGGACCACAGATGTAGCGAGGACTCATTAAAGATAGATGTAAACAACCCGGTGAGCTGATCAGCACAGGACCGCAGAACACGACCTGAAATACCATCCGGCCCAGCAGCTTTCCTGACGTCCACACGCTTGAGTGCTCTCCGAACTTCATCCTCCGAGACAGAGATCACGTGATTGTTGCTGCTCTGAGTAATTTCTCTAACGCGCCACTTGGCGGAGTCGCGTTGCCGCGGTTACAGTCAAAGCGAGCATAGAAAGAGTTTAACTCGTTCACGAGCAACGGATCAACGCTTGCCTCTGCAGAGGATTTAGATCCAAAGGAGCAGATGGACCTCAGACCTTGCCACATGCGCCGCGAGTCGTTGAGTTGGAAATGAGACTCCACTCGGTCTTTATAACGGAGTTTTGCGGCTTTAACTGCTCGTCTGAGAGCATAACAGGACGATCTGTATTCATTCATATTCCCTGAATGGAGACCGGCGTTGTAAGCAGCAGTGCGTGCGTTCACTGCCGCGCGGATTGAATTGTCCACCCACGGTTTCTGATTTGAGAAGGACGTTATTGTTATTGTTTGCGTGGCTTGCTCTGTAAGCGTGTTGATGAAGCAAAGCGCCACGTCTGTGAACTCACTTACGTCAGCTGAACTCGCTCGGAACATGTCCCAGTCAACGTCATCAAGAGCTGCCTGAAGCGCGGTCTCTGAGTGGGGCGACCAACGCTTAACTTCCCGCCTCACCGGGGGTTCCTGGAGGAGCTTTTGTTTGTATTCGGGAGTGAGGAAAATGGCGGCATGATCCGATTTGCCAAACGCTGGAAGTGACCGCGCTTTATAGGCGTTCTTAAACGGAGAGTAGCAGTGATCCAGTGTGTTTGCTCCTCGTGTGGGGCAGGAGACGTGCTGGTGAAAGTTTGGCAGGACTTTCTTTAGGTTTGCTTTGTTAAAATCGCCGCGACAATGAATGCCGCGTCGGGATGTTGGTTTATGACGCCGCTGGCAACATCATGAAGGCCAGATAAAGCCAGCGCTGTGTCTGCCTGCGGTGGGATGTAAACGGCGGTCGCGACAACCGCAGAAAACTCCCTAGGCAGATAGAATGGGCGGCAGATGATTGTTAAATGTTCCAGATGAGGTGAGCAGGACCGCGAGAGAATGGTGATGTTCCTGGGATCGCACCATTTCTTGTTGATCATGAAACACACTCCACCGCCTTTGGATTTACCGGCCTCGGCTGTTCTGTCCATCCGAAAAACAGAGAAGTTCTCCGACGGCGTCACAGCTGTGTCCGGGACCGCGGGCGTGAGCCATGTTTCAGACAAACAATATATATTACAGTCTCTCATGTCCCGTTGAAAACTTATCCTGGCTCTAAGATCGTCCATCTTATTATCCAAGGATTGAACATTTGCTAGAAGAATGCTCGGGAGAGGAGGTCTGAATGCCCTTTTCCTCAGTCTGTTACGGATACCAGCACGTTTCCCACGGTGTTTCTTTGTTCTACGCCGCTGGCTCTGTCCATTGTTCAACTCGGCGTTCCGAAGAATCTCAGATGGCCACAGAGGATCGGCGAAAGTGTCCTGAAACAGTCCAGTGTAGAGGTAACCAATGTCCAAAAGAGTTTTGCTGTCGTAGTAGATCAATGCAGATGATAAGTTTGTAAAAACTGAGAGTAAAAGAAAGTAAAATAGTAAATAAAAGCACAGTCTTCGCGGAGCGACCTGAACGGCGACCAAACACAGCGGCGCCATTTTGTTTGGACCTTTGCAACGATTTCGTCATCGTATCCAATGTAGACAGCTTTTAACATGGTCGTGCTTGGTGTAGACACAGTGTAAAAAAAAAATACATCTTGCAGATATAAATGCAGACATCAAATAAATGTCTCAGAGTTGTACGTGTGCAATCAGGGCAGAGTGTGGTTCGGGTTAGTAGAATAAGTTGACATACTTTCAAAATTACTAGAAGTCAGTAGAATGTTTGTTGAAGAGCATATTATGTAAGTGTTAGCAGATATTAAGCAGTCTACTAATGACTGCTAGTTTACATATAGTTGCAGAATTACTTAAGCTGGCAGAATGTCTAAAGTGGACCATCAAAATAAAGTGTTACCAAATAAAAATTTGAAGGAACTTTTACTTCAACCATTATTGCATTTGTAATATATAAATCACTACAGGGTCTCAAACAGATTGGATATTAAATGTAGACTTGATGGTTTTATAGGCTAGTAGCAGGTACAGTTAATGTTTTACATATTAATAATAATTCTGGGTTCAAGTTTTCAATAGCAGCAAACAAAAATGTTTTCTTTTTATGTGCTCGTCTTTGAGATGAGTGATGGGAGGGACAACCTCTTGGTGGTGCTGTTGATCGCTGGACAGTTTGTCACAGAGACGTTTTTGAGGCATTATACACAAGTATGTTCAAGATGGTCCTTTTTTTTGGAAAACATAATGTGAGTTTTACCAAACACTTTCTTCAGTATTGTACATGTCAAAAATACTAATATTTTGCACCAAAACCTTGGACTACCTTCCGATTCTGCCACTTAGCCTATATTTTATAGATTCATTAATCAAGACTTGTTCAGAGTGACGTAATGTAAACCAAGAAAATAGCACCACTACATTAAAATAGATTGGGGAGTATCTGGATAACAGCTCATTTGACATTGTGGGTTTCACAAGACAGTGGCCATTTTGTAATGTGTCAGATAAGTGACACCAAGCTGGCAACTGAATAGAATAAACTTCTTGTGTACAATTTATTTTCTTGGAAAGAAATTAATATTTTTATTCAGCAAGGATGCATTAATTTGGTAAACAACATTTCTAAAATGTATCATTTATTGTACTGCACACGTGTTTCTCTGGTGCATAAGGTCCCTCCAAACTCTTTGGATCTACACAATTTACAATCACATTTTGATCCAAATGGCTAATTTCACCAGAAAGCAGCTAGTTTGCAGGTTTGAATATGACTTCAAAGCCTACCAACAGTCCAGGTGTGATCTCGTCTTTGTGAACTGTGCATGTCCTGTTTTGCTAATTTGATGATATTGTAGCTTGTAACTATTTTCTTTTATTCCTTTTTTATTGTTTGTGGCAACTTGCGGTCTAGTCATGCATTTACAGTGATGCACTCTCTCCACCTACTGTTGCTGTCATTTATAATAATATCTTCAGTATTACTCAGAAGTCTAGTTTCAAATATAATTCTTTTGAAGTTTTGGTGCTTTATGTAGCATTATGTAGTGTAACTGATAAATCCTGTTTGATATTTGTGCTGGCTACTGTATACAGGCCACCAGGGCACAATACAGACTTTATCAAAGAATTTGCTGACTTTCTATCAGAGTTAGTACTGGCTGCAGATAAAGTACTAATTGTTGGTACTAATTTTAATATCCATGTAGATAATAAAAAAGATGCATTGGGATTAGCATTTAGAGACATTCTAAACTCTGTTGGAGTAAGGCAACACGTGTCAGGACCCACTCATCGCCTTAATCATACTCTAGACCTAATATTGTGACATGGAATAAATGTTGATACTGTTGAAATTCTGCAGCAGAGCGATGACATCTCAGATCATTACCTAGTATCATGTATACTTAATTTAGCTAAGGCTGCAAAGCCGTCCCTTCGCTTCAAATATGGCAGAACTATCACTGCCGCCACTAAAGACTGCTTTGTAAATAATCTTCCTCATCAGTTTCATCTCCTCAGCATCCCAGATAGCCTAGTGGTACAACGAGCACACCCGGGCCCTTAAAACAGCAGCCAGGAAAATGGAGCGCAGCTGGAAGAAAACAAAACTAGAGGTTTTTCATAATTCGTGGAAAGAGATCATGATCGCATACGGAAAGGCCGTAAAAACTGCCAGATCTGCGTATTTCTCGACTCTCTTAGAAGAAAACAAACACAACCCTAGGTATTTATTTGATACAGTGGCTAAGTTAACCAAAAATAAAGCTTCAACTTCTGATGGTTGTAAACAGCACAGCATTAATGATTTTATGAACTTCTTTTACGTGTAAGATTGACAGTATTAGGAAGAAAATTATAACCATGCAGCCGTCTACTACAGTATCACATCAGACAGAGCATTGTAGTGTCACTGAGAAATAATTACATTCATTCACTGCTATAGGAGAGGAAGAATTGGCTAAACTCGTTAAAAACTCGACCCTATACCGACTAGGCTATTAAAAGAGATGCTACCAGAGGTCATAGATCCTCTTTTTAATATCATTAACTCATCTTTGTCATTAGGATATGTACCGGAAACTTTTAAGTTGGCTATTATCAAACCACTTATTAAAAAACCTCAACTTGATCCTACAGAATTAGTCAATTACAGGCCGATCTCAAATCTACCCTTTCTGTCAAAAATACTGGAAAAGGCAGTGCCTTCACAATTATGTTCCTTTATAGAAAGAAATGGTATGATTTACTCTTATCATCTGATCGTGGCTGTATCTCTCTATTAGTTTTACTCGATCTTAGCGCTGCAGTCGATACTATCGACCACAACAT
The DNA here is from genome assembly GCA_018749465.1 of Paracanthobrama guichenoti. NCBI lineage: Eukaryota > Metazoa > Chordata > Actinopteri > Cypriniformes > Gobionidae > Paracanthobrama > Paracanthobrama guichenoti. Next base: position 17,226,279 of record CM031966.1, on the reverse strand, counting down.
TCTTTTGAATAGACTCAAAATTTATGTTGGCATTAGTGGAACTGCATTGGCATGGTTTAAATCATACTTATCTGACCATTATCATTTTTTTAGCAGTAAATTAAGAGATGTCACACCGATCACAAGTTCAGTATGGCGTACCGCAGGGTTCAGTGCTAGGACCGTTGCTCTTCACCCTGTACATGCTACCACTGGGAGATATCATTAGGAAGCATGGCATTAGTTTTCATTGTTATGCTGACGATACTCAGCTCTATATTTCTTCACACCCTGATGAAACTTACCAATTCACATGATTAATTGAATGCATAGCTGATATAAAACATTGGATGTCTAGTAATTTCCAGCAACTTAATTCAGAAAAAAATGAATTTTTAATTATTGGACAAAAAAACTCTGCAAGTAGTAACCTAGAATACTGTCTAACAATCGATGGCTGCTCTGTCAAGTCCTCGTTGTCAGTTAGGAACCTGGGTGTGCTCTTTGATACCAATCTTTCATTTGAAAGCCACGTTTCTAACATCTGTAAAACTGCATTCTACCATCTTAAAAATATATATAAATTACGGCACATCCTTTCAATGCAAAATGCTGAACAGTTAATTCATGCATTCATGACCTCAAGGCTAGATTATTGTAATGCTTTACTGGGTGGTTGCCCTGCTTGCTTAATAAACAAACTCCAGCTGGTCCAAAACGCAGCAGCTCGAGCTCTTACTAGAACCAGGAAGTATGACCATATTAGCCCGGTTCTGTCAACACTGCACTGGCTCCCTATTAAACATTGTATACATTTTAAAATCTTGCTTATTACTTACAAAGCACTAAATGGTTTAGCTCCCCAGTACTTGAGCGAACTCTTAACGCATTATACTCCATCACGTCTATTACGGTCTCAAAACTCTGGCCAGTTGATAATACCTAGAATATCAAAATCAACTGCAGGCGGTCGATCCTTTTCCTATTTAGTGCCTAAACTCTGGAACAGTCTTCCTAGCATTGTTCGGGAAACAGACACACTCTGTCAGTTTAAATCTAGACTAAAAACGCATCTCTTTATTATGGCTTACACATAAAACATTATCAATTTCTACTATTCAAATCAGTAAATGATTGTTAGGCTGCATTAACTAGGTCAGCCGGTGTTACAGGTGAGGCTCCCTCTCCGCTTCCTCCGGATCACCAGAGGGAGCCCTCACCAGAATATTGACTCTCATTCGGACTATAATTCCCACTGACACTCATACCTGAGACATACACACCTGCATCTCATCACATACACTATATTAGCACACCACACACACACACCACCATTGCGAAGTCTTGATTTGCAGTGGTGATCATTTCTGAGCGTTTATTCCTGGATTGTTATTCTGTTTCTGATCTTGGACTGTTTATCTCTACTTTGACCCTTTTGCTGCCTGCCTCTACCTTGCCTGCTTATCTGGATTTGTGTATGTTTGCCGCCTGCCTCGACCCAAGCCTGTCCCTGTTTATGATTCTGTTTTGCCTCTTATCTGTACTCTGGTTACCCATTGAAATAAATAAAGCTGCAGATGGATTCTCAATCGACTGACTCCTCGTTACAGAAGACTTCGCCAAACACCGATCCAGCAGCTATTATGCAGCTGTCTTCTGAACTGTCAGCACAAGGCCACCAGCTCGCTGTATATCAGCACCAGCTCAATCACCTAACCCTCTTGACGGAGGAGCTCATCAAAACACTGCGAGAGCTACGCGTCACACCCTCTGGGGCAGCAGTGGTGCCCGCACAGCGTCCCGCTGACGCTCCTATGCATCCTCTCACCAGCGCGAACCCGCGTCTAGCGTTCCCCGAAAAATTTGATGGTGAGCTGACAAAATGCAAGGGATTCCTGTTGCAATGCTCGTTGTTTGTAGACCAGCAACCCACTTTATATCCCACAGATTCAAGCAGGATATCTCTCGTCTGCTCACTTCTGACTGGAAAGGCTTTAGAGTGGGTCACCACGGTGTGGAGAGACGACGGTACTGCGTTCCCTTCTTTCAATGTATTCCTACAACGCTTTAAGAAGTATTCGATCATCCGGCTGGAGGGAGAAGCGCGGGGGACCAGCTGCTTGCACTGAACCAAGGGAGAAGCACGGCATCAGAATATGCGCTATCCTTTCGCACTCTCGTGGCTCAAACCAACTGGGTGGAGGACACTTTAAAGCTGTTATTCAGAAGGGGATTAAATCAGGATCTTCAAGCAGAGCTGGCGTGTCGCGATGAGGGAAAATCCTTGCGTGAGTTTATTGAACTTTCAATTCAGATAGACAACCTAATCCGCTCACGGCATCCTACTCGCACTATGTTCACGACACTCAAACCCCACCTGCTGAACCGATGCAGCTTGGCCACACACACCTAACCCCGGAGGAACACGAACAACGCATTCAGTATCACCTGTGCATGTACTGTGGCCAAGCCGGACACCTGAAAACGTCATGCCCTGTCCATTCCACGGCATCTAATTCCAAAGCGGTGAGTGTAAACCTGCAATCAAACTATGCCTCATGTCTCAAGATACCAGTAAAGATAACCATCCACAATCGCAACTTTTCCACATCGGCTTTGTTAGACTCTGGAGCAGCGGGTAATTTTATGTCATATGAGTTTGCCAAACAGCATAACCCTACTCTAACACTATGCAACTCCTCTCTGGGAGTGGAGGCGTTAGATGGTCATCTCATTGGAAAGGGGAGAGTCACACACATCACCGAAGAGGTTACCATGCAGGTTGGAGTACTACACACCGAAACCATTTGCTTCTACGTAATTCATGTCCCACACAATTCCATCATTCTTGGTCTGCCTTGGCTACGGAGACACAACCCTCACATTTCCTGGAAGGAGGAACAAATTGTTCAGTGGGATTCAACCTGCCATAAGAACTGCCTGACTCGCATTACCCCTCTACCCATGCAGGCTGTTAATATTAATGAGCACAACCCCACATTCCCTGAGTTACCCAACGAGTATTCTGATTTAACAGAGGCATTTAGTAAAACTAAGGCATCTCAACTGCCACCTCATCTCCCGAGTGACTGTGCCATTTGAGTTATTACCTGACACCACACCCCCTAGGGGAAGAATATTTCCGTTATCACACCCTGATTCAGAAGCCATGAAGTCTTACATTTAAAGAGGAACTGGCAAAAGGCTTCATTAGACCATCTACATCCCCAGCATCAGCTGGGTTCTTCTTCGTCAAGAAAAAAGATGGCGGCTTGAGACCCTGCATTGATTATCGTGGTCTTAACGACATTACCATTAAATTCAGATACCCTTTACCCTTGGTCCCAGCTGCACTTGAACAACTCCGACAAGCTAGATACTTCACTAAGCTCGACCTGTGCAGTGCATACAATCTAATCCGAATCAGAGAAGGCGATGAGTGGAACTACCTCTTCGGGGCACTACAAATACCTGGTCATGCCATTCGGCCTGGCAAACAGTCCATCTGTATTCCAATCTTTCATCAACGATGTCTTCCGAGACATGCTGGACAGATGGGTAATAGTGTATATAGATGACATCTTGGTCTACTCCACTTCCCTTAAAGAACACGTCCAGCATGTTAGAGCTGTACTCGAACGCCTGATCCAGTACCAACTTTATGCCAAGGCAGAGAAATGTGAGTTCCATCAGACATCCACTACCTACTTGGGATATATCATCAGTCAAGAGGGGGTGGCCATGGACGACAACAAGGTAAAGGCTGTGCTTGACTGGCCCCAGCCACGTACAGTGAAGGAACTATAGAGATTCCTGGGGTTCGCTAACTTTTATCGTCGCTTCATAAGGGGCTTCAGCATGGTAGCTGCTCCAATCACAGCCATGACCAAACGCTCTCCCTCACGTCTCGTCTGGTCACATGACGCCCAACAAGCATTCAAAGACCTCAAGACACTTTTCACGTCGTCCCCAATTCTCCATCATCCCAATCCAGACGTCCCTTTCATTGTGGAGGTAGATGCTTCCAACACAGGCATAGGGGCTATTCTCTCTCAGCGTCACAGATTTCCAGCAAAGATGTTCCCATGCGCCTTCTTCTCTAGAAAACTATGCTCTGCAGAAAGAAACTATGATGCTGGTAACCGCGAGCTCTTAGCCATGAAAGCCACCCTAGAAGAATGGCGTCACTGGTTGGAGGGAGCCTAACACCAATTCACAGTCATTACTGACCACAAAAACCTTGAATATCTACGCTCAGCGAAGCGGTTAAATCCTTGTCAGGCAAGATGGGCCATGTTCTTCACCCGGTTAAATTTCATTGTTACGTACAGACCTGGAACCAAGAATACTAAAGCTGATGCACCATCCTGCCAGCTTGAAGAACCGATCCCAGATAAAACTGAAGAAAATTAAGAGAATATCATCCCAGAAGCACTTCTGGTTGCACCCGTACAGTGGGATATCATGTCAGAAATTACCCAATCCAATATCCAGAACCCTTCCCCATCAGATTGCCCACCCAATGTCACTTTTGTTCCCAAACCCCTGCGAGAGAGGCTCCTGCATCAGGTACACACAGATCCTAGTTCAGGACACCCTGGTATCACCGCAACTCACCATCTCCTCACCAATCGATTCTGGTGGTCCACTATGCTCGCTGATACCACAAAGTTCGTAAAGAACTGCATCATATGCAATACCTCCAAGACTCCCCGACAGGTTCCTGCTGGTCTACTACAACCTCTGCCTGTCCCTCAGCGTCCTTGGTCTCATATAGCCATTGACTTTATTACGGACCTCCCCAATTCCCTGTACTGACCGTTATCGACCGTTTCTCCAAGGCCTGTTGTCTCATTCCCCTACCTAAACTCCCCACCGCATTCCAGACAGCTGAAATATTATGCAACTTTGTTTTTCGCTTCTATGGACTACCCGAAGATATCGTTTCCGACAGAGGCCCCCAATTCACCTCTAGAGTGTGGTCAGCCTTCTTTCGACAGCTCAATGTGAACATCAGTCTCACCTCCGGCTACCACCCACAATCCAATGGTCAAACTGAATGTCTCAACCAGGAGATCACCCATTTTCTCAGAACCTACTGGCAACATAATCAGTCTGACTGGAGTAGATATCTCATGTGGGCAGAATATGTTCAGAATTCACTTCAGAAACCTGCCACTGGCTTGACCCCTTTCAAGTGTGTCTTAGGCTATCAACCACCCTTATTTCCCTGGTCCGGTGAACCCACCGATCTACCCTCTGTCACGGAATGGCTTCAGCAGAGCGAAGAGATCTGGAATCGAGCACACACCCATCTGTTACACACAGTACGTAGACAGGAGCAACAGGCCAATCGTCATCGTCGCCCAGGTCCAGAGTACATGTCCGGTCAGTGGGTTTGGCTATCCACAAAAGACCTCCGCCTCAAACTTCCATGCCATAAACTCAGTCCTAGGTATGTGGGTCCGTTCAAAATTCTTAGACCGATCACACCAATTTCATTTTGTTTAAACTTACCATCTAACTATCGTATTTCTCCCACATTTTATGTCTCGCTTCTGAAACCTGCTGCTGATCCGGGAGGAGAGTCAGAGAGTGGAGCCGAAGTACAGATCCCTCAGCCCATTCTGGTTGACGGCGGAGAGGCGTATCAAGTTTGTGAGTTGCTCGACTCCAGACGCCGGGGCAGCACTCTACAGTATCTGGTGGACTGGGAGGGGTACGGTCCGGAGGAGCGGTCCTGGGTCAATAGGGATGATATCCTCGACCCCACACTCACTGAAGAGTTCCATAGGACACACCCGGAAAAACCGCCCCCCCCCAGGAGACCCCGGCGTCGTTTGCCTCTTCGCGTCAGGAGCCGCTCGCGGCGGGGCTCTGTTACAGGTGAGGCTCCCTCTCCGCTTCCTCCGGATCACCAGAGGGAGCCCTCACCAGAATATTGACTCTCATTCGGACTACAATTCCCACTGACACTCATACCGGAGACTGATTACATACACACCTGCATCTCATCACATACACTATATTAGCACACCACACACACACCACCATTGCGAAGTCTTGATTTGCTGTGGTGATCATTTCTGAGCGCTTATTCCTGGATTGTTATTCTGTTTCTGACCTTGGACTGTTTATCTCTACTTTGACCCTTTTGCTGCCTGCCTCTACCTTGCCTGTTTATCTGGATTTGTGTATGTTTGCCGCCTGCCTCGACCTAAGCCTGTCCCTGTTTATGATTCTGTTTTGCCTCTTATCTGTACTCTGGTTACCCATTGAAATAAAGCTGCAGATGGATTCTCAATCGACTGACTCCTTGTTACAGCCGGAACCGGGAACACTTCCCATAACACGTGATGTACTCATTGCATTATAAGAAGAACGGCATCTACACTAATGTTAGTCTCTCTGTTTATCCCGAGGTTTACTGCAGTCAGCCGGATCCGGGCCATATCCAGATCAGATGGTGGACCTGCGCCTGGACATGACCAATGCATCCCTGAAATGTCTGCAGAGAGTGTGTCAAATAAACTCCCCCCGTAAATGCCGCATCGACACGACATCCTCATTAAACCCGTCTCCAGCATGAAGACTCCAATCTTTCAAATAATCTTATGAATATCTATTTACCTAATATGACTTAAGTGTTGTTATATGTAATATGACCTGCAGTGTTGCCAGAATTATAATCATACACTGTTTGTTCCGTCGGCCAGAGGAGAACTGGCACCCCGACTGAGCCTGGTTTCTCCCAAGGTTTTTTTTCTCCATTCTGACCCTGAAGGAGTTTTGGTTCCTTGCCACTGATGCCTCTGGCTTTTGGCTTGCTCAGTTGGGGACACCTAAATTTCATCTATATTACCAATCTGCCCGCATTGACACTATATGATATTTGAAATTAGCTGGATAACATCACCGTTTCACCAGAACAGCTGTACAAATTCTGTTGCATTATTTTCCTGTTAACAATGTGAAGCTGCTTTGAAACAATTGGACTTGTTAAAAGCGCTATATAAATAAAGGTGACTTGACTTGACTAGTATTTCGACACCCTGGGTTGCCAGTTGGCGGAAATCAAATACAGCGTATTACAGCCACAGAGATCGCTGATTCTACCCAACTTAAAAAGCATCCATCTAAAAATCTCTATGAACAGGAGCATATTAGCATGACTTAGACAACCCTCCATCCCGATTCGAAGTGCATTCAAATTGTGTAATGCAAGGTTTTCAAACCTGTCCTGGAAGACCCCCAGCACTGCACATTTTGTGTTTCCCTCATCTAATACATCTGATTCAACTCATCAGCTCATTAGTAGAGACTGCAATCAAAGCCACTAGATGGCAAGCCTGCAACTTATAGCCAAAAAAGTGTAACGGCTAATGCTAGTGCTGTGGCTGTGTCGGTACGTAGGGACGGAGGCCATTTGCTGCAACATGATCTCATGAAAATATGTACATGTATTTTTACGTAAAGTGTAGTTCTACCATACGTACATACGTTTTCATACACACTGAAACATATAATATTGACGTACTGACAGCACTAAAATGTAAATTATTTAGGTATTAATGTTTTGACTGTATTCAATTGTCAGATCAATTACATGTTTTCAGTCGCGTAATTAAATGCAGTTTACTCATCTACTTAAGAAATAACATTTCGCTCTGTTCGTGACTTCTGCTGCAAACTCGTTTCAGAGGATTACATAATGTTAAACAAGACTACATTTTTAAACCTTAAAATTAATAACATTTTAACAATGAGTAATATTTTGTTTGTTTACCGTGAGACACAAAAGGCGTTTTTATAGCGACTGACAATAGAACCATAAAACACATCATAAATTCACAAAAGACATACAGCTGTAATCCATATCTTTAGAATCCATACGTTTGCGAGGAACAGATCCAATTTCATCCCTTTATTAACTATAACTGTACTAACTAACTAACTAACCACACACATCTATTGAATGAAGTGAAGCTTCTGTGCTGAACTGGTGCACAAGACTGCAACACTTAAACCCACCACCATTTACACCATTTTTAGACTGAATGCTGACTTATGAGGCACAAGACTGCACTTAAGCCCACAACCCACACTTTAGTTTACACCATTTTTAGACTTAATGCTGGCCTGTTTTTTTTTTATGTTGCATGGCAATCCCAGAATCTGTGCTGTCAGTCTAATCAAGGTAACCGTCACCACAACGGAAGGCTGCGTCAGGCGCTTTTCAGGCGAATTTTTTTTTTTTTTTTCAACTTCAGGTGCTTTGAGGCGTGAGGCGCAGCAGGCGGCATAAGCAGTGCGCAAAACGTTCACTGCCAATAGAAGACAATTTTTTTTAAAAAGGCACCTCTCACTGCAAAAAATGCATTCTGTCTGATCGGGGTCTTATGCTGCGTCCCAATTCGCCTACTTATACTACGACCTAAAAGTATGTACTCTTTTTGTGAAGAAAAAGTACATACTTTTGGGTGTGTAGCAGAAGAGTATGCAAGCTTTGGGACATAGGCCTACTACTTCGTATTTTTTAATGGATAGCGCTGTTGCTTAGTTACATGCATTCTGTCCAATGTTGCCAACTATTTTCCAAGGAAAGTAGCTAAAGCCATACTTGCGTTCTGCCTGCCTAAAGCCCAATTTATACTTCTGCGTCAAGTGTACGCCGTAGCTACGTCATAGGCTGTGTTGCACACGTAGCCTATGACGTACCCTGACGCGCACCTCTCCAAAAATATAACAACGCGTCGATTCTACGCGGACCTCAAGCGCTGTGATTGGTCTGCCAGAACCCCTCCCTCAGGGATACACATGCTCCCTCTGCATGTGTAACGGCTGATTTATACTTCTGCGTCGGACCTGCGCAGTAGCCTCTCTGCTGTGGGTTACGTGTTGATTTTCATTTATACTTCTGTTACGCATGCAGAGGGAGCATGAGGCCTCTGAGGGAGGGGTTCTGGCAGACCAATCACAGCGCTTGCGGTCCGCATAGAGTCGGCACGTTGTTACATTTTTGGAGAGGTGCGCGTCAGGGTACATCATAGGCTACGCATGCAACACAGCCTATGACGTACACTCGACGCAGAAGTATAAATTGGGCTTCAGCCATTCACTGAACAGCTGATGTTTGTCCAAAAAGTCGCTAGAGTTGACGCTAGTCGCTTTTTTGAAAAAAAGTTGCTAAAGGGGTCTGAAAAGTCGCTAAATATAGCGACAAAGTCGCTAAGTTGGCAACACTGATCCTGTCACCATTTAAACTGCCCTGTCAATCATCTCGTCAGTTAAAATCCTCCACATTCAGTTTAAGAGAAATGTAGTAGCACGTTGATCTGCCATTTGTGGGTCTTTAATGCAGAGACTCTCCTCATGTGTTTGCAGTTTAAATATAATGATGCATTTAAAAGTTAATGGCCAAAGGTATCATTACAAAAGTTCACAATGCTGCTGCAGGTGAAATATAATGTGGATAACATTGAATAAATATCATCAGGTAAATACTGATAACTGATAAAATACTTTATCTAAACCTCTCTACTTAACCGTTAGACTCGCACACCCGTCATGTTTGTAGTTTTTTGTGGTTCCAACTCGCAATGGGTTGTGCCAAGTAGCCTACAAGGAAATGTTTTGAACTTAAAACTTCTTGTCAAGAAAACTACAAGTTGAGCCAACTTGAAAAAAATAAGGCAACCTATCACACTAAACTTTTTTAAAGGATTAGTTCCTTTAAAAAAAAAAAAAGTAGATAGTTGTTTTATTTTATTTATTTTTAATACAAAAGATCCACTGATAAGAGTAAAGTATAGAAAAGTCTTGTCTTTAAATTTGTCATTTGAAAAATAAAAAAATAAAAAAACTTTTTCTGATTGTTTGCAAGAAAATGTATCCTGAAATAGTGAATCAAATGTAATATATACCCATTTGTCTTCAGCCATAAATTGTGGAAAATAGGAATTACAGTTGTTACAATGCTATTGGCTTAGCATGTGAATTTAATCAGTGCAGTGACAGCAGATGAAAATGATCTGTTTATATAACACCAGTGCTAATTAATGTGCGTTGTCATTGACAAATAAATAAATACACAGTTTATATTTCTTTCTTTTTATTATTATACATGCATTCATTTAAGGCATGTACTGGAAATGACACAAAATTTTGTGAATATGTTACATAAATCAATTTGGTCTATGCTGCCTGGATCCGACTGCTTGTCCTTGACTTCGATTGCCATACGCTGCTTTTTTTGGGGGGGTGACTGGTCCACACCTGCATTGTCCTGTTGACAGAACAGACATAATCCAGATTTAATGAGATTTAAATCTAAAGACCACTTGCTTCTACCATTTCAATATGAGGGGTCTGTTTTTTTGTTTTTTTATAAAAGGATGTGATTAAAGTGTTTAATTTCTAAACCTAAGTAAAACTGATAGGAGAGTCTAACCAATGCTCTTTTCTGGGTCAGCTGGGTCCTGGGCTGAAGGCTGCTCAGAGTCCTCTGGTTCAGTTTTGAAGTGGTTATCTGTGGAGCTTGATAGTTGTGAAATTCCACACATAATCTTTGTCGAAGTGCCTGTTGAGGGAACAGATGCATGTATAATCGTGTGATACTGGACAGGTTTGTGCTTCTTAGACTAAATCTAAAGCTGTATCTTTTTATCTTTTTGAAATATAAAAGGATTTTGAATAGAGGATCTAGTAAACATAGTAGCATAGTTGAAGGCAGTGTTTACTTTTTTAATTAAATCTTAAAAGAAGTAAATACAAGAGACAGAAGGGACTTACAGGAGCTTCTGTGCTCCAACTGGGCATGGGTGCTCCCTGGAGAGACCCAGGTGGTTGCTGTGGGGAACACGGTGAAACAAGTGTTCTCTGTGGGGTCTTGGCAGGAACAGACACTTCCTTTGGGATATTCTGCTGCTTTTGCTCCTGCTCCAACATTTCCCTCCACTTCTCCCTCTGCTGCCTAGGGATTCTGAGGCTTGAGGCAGGCACAAGTACTGGGGCATTTTGTAAACGCTGCCTTAGCAGCTCTTTGCTCCACAGCTCAGGGTTTGCATGTCTCCACTCGGAGCTCATGTTAATAACCACTGTGCAAAAGACAGGCTCTATCTCCAGCTCCTGCCTCGAGATCTTGCCTGGCATGGGAGCAAAAGGTGTCCTTAGAGGCTTGTTGGGCATGGGTGTTTCAAAAGAGGTCTTTTTTCTCAGTTTTCTCAGATTCTCAGTTATATGCTCAGAGATCCCGAGTTGTCCACTTTGTTGGGACCCGATGGAAACAGGTGCTCCCTTCTGCAGCAGCTCAGATCTCAGGGGTTCAGGGATCTTTAGTTTTGGCCTACAATCTGCAGTCTGGTCTGGAATGGGTGCTCCATGTGGGGAGCATGCAAGCACCTTTGAGGCAGCCACTGGTGCCCTCTGTAGAGACTTGGCAGGCATGGCAGTTTCTAAAGAGGCCTCTTTCAGATGCTTAATCAGGCACTCAGGGATCCTGAGTTTCCCTCTTTTTTGGGACCCGATGGGCACATGTGGCTCCTGGCAGGACCCAGAAGGCACAGGTGCTCCCTGTGGCTTTTTCGGAGTCCACTTTCTCCTCTGATCTGTGTTTTTCATTGTTGGATCTGAGAAACCTGACTGCTGGGCTTTCTCAGATGCATCAATGAAGGCCAGGGATGAGGTGAGGCCCCCCTTGTCAGAACTGGCTGGTGCAGATGCTTCCTGTTTGGACCTGGCGGGCATAGATGCTCTCTGTGTGCACCTGGCAGGCATAGGTGCTCCTGTGTGCACCTGGCGGGCATAGGTGCTCCCTCTGTGGACCTGGTGGGTACAGATGCTCCCTGTGTGGACCTGGCGGGCACAGATGATCCCTGTGTGGACCTGGTGGGTACAGATGCTCCCTGTGTGGACCTTGCAGGCACAGGTGCTCCCTGTGTGCACCTGGCGGGCATAGGTGCTCCCTCTGTGGACCTGGTGGGTACAGATGCTCCCTGTGTGGACCTGGCGGGCACAGATGATCCCTGTGTGGACCTGGTGGGCACAGATGATCCCTGTGTGGACCTGGTGGGCACAGATGCTCCCTGTGTGGACCTGGAAGAAAATGGTTCTCTCTGCATCGTCTTCTGCCTCCAATGCTGTGTGGTCTTCACCAGAGATGTAGGACATGAAGATCTTCCTGCATTTGCAGCTGGTGCATAAACGGGAGCAAGTGAAGCTGGATGGGCATACAATTTATTATTAAGCATAACACAGACCACTCAACCAACAGATGATATTACAATAAAAGCACATTTCTGAAACAATATAATTCACACAAAATCTCCTGCAGGTTTTTTTTTCTTTTTTTTTCTATTTAGCTATAGGCCTAACAATATAAGCAACATATCAGACGAGGAACGTGCTTTCCCAAACATCAGAATTGCTTTTATAGGCTACAATTAAAAAACAAGACGTTATAATATTAAATTACTTTTGACATTCTGTGAACAGTTTCTGAAAAATGATGTGAGTTGAATAAAAATAAGTACTACTTAAATAAAGACTTGGACGTAAATATATAAATGTGAAAATATATTGTAACAGTTAGGCCTACATTTAACATAATAAATAAACTGTTAAATAGTTGCTAACGATTAAATATTTAACATTTTTACATTTTTAGCCTACCGGTCTCCCATCGTCGCAGGCTTTGAAGCATGTCACAATCCAATAAAAACTCATAAAAAGCAATAAATAAATAAATAAATAATTCTGCTCCATTTGTCTTTTTTAAAATCCCCTCACAAATGTCCGCTGTCAGTTGTCACACACCTGCTATAGGCCATTTAACGCCGCTCGGTTCAGACTCAGTCAGGACGTTTACATGGACAACAGTACTCCGATATTAACCTGATTAAGACAATACTCTGATTAAGAAGCTACCATGTAAACAGCGATTTCTAATGACCTTAATCCGGTTAAAGTCATAATCGAAGTTAACGCAAGTCGAATGAAGACATGTGGAGTATGCCTATGTTAGTCGCATTATCAGAGAGCATTACACACATGTACACACCTTAATCGAACTATTAACGTTGCGTAGGAGTTTTCGCCGCATTTTGTGACAGGACACATACGCACACCAGGCAAGTGCAGAGGGGAGGGCTTTTATTTTGAATATAATTAATATAAAAACGTGTACAAAACAGTAACAAAGCGCTCAAAAGTCGGACAATTCCCGTCTATCTTTTACGTATCTGTCAGTCTGAAATGTCGTTGCCATAACGCGTTGCTATGGGTGGCGTGTGTCTTGCTTGACACTGCAAGCTTTTTTCTTCTTCTTTTTTGTAATTATTCTGCTCATTGTAAAAGTAAAATAGAATAAGTTTGTATCTGTAATCCCATATTAATAATTGTGACTGTCTGCTTACAACAGCGGTCAGGAACCATCTAGGCTCGCGAGCCATGGGTCATTCAGTGAACGCCTGAGTGATCGACGGCAAGAAAAAACAAGCCAAACAATTTTTAAACCTTTTTCATCATTAATCAAAGCTATTATTCGAAATGTAGGCTGTCAAGGAGGCAAGAGAAGCAGTGTCTGCTCAAAAAAACTGAAAGACAATATATAATATTAAAAACAAATCAACGCAAAAAAAAAAAATAAAAGTATATATATATATATATATATATATATATATATATATATATATATATATATATATATATATATATATATATATACATACATACATACATACAGGTGCTGGTCATATAATTAGAATATCATCAAAAAGTTGATTTATTTCACTAATTCCATTCAAAAGTGAAACTTGTATATTATATTCATTCATTACACACAGACTGATATATTTCAAATGTTTATTTCTTTTAATTTTGATGATTATAACTGACAACTAAGGAAAATCCCAAATTCAGCATGTCAGAAAATTAGAATATTACTTAAGACCAATACAAAGAAAGGATTTTTAGAAATCTTGGCCAACTGAAAAGTATGAACATGAAAAGTATGAGCATGTACAGCACTCAATACTTAGTTAGGGCTCCTTTTGCCTGAATTACTGCAGCAATGCGGCGTGGCATGGAGTCGATCAGTCTGTGGCACTGCTCAGGTGTTATGAGAGCCCAGGTTGCTCTGATAGTGGCCTTCAGCTCTTCTGCATTGTTGGGTCTGGCATATCACATATTCCCCTTCACAATACCCCATAGATTTTCTATGGGGTTAAGGTCAGGCGAGTTTGCTGGCCAATTAAAAACAGGGATACCATGGTCCTTAAACCAGGTATTGGTTGCTTTGGCACTGTGTGCAGGTGCCAAGTCCTGTTGGAAAATGAAATCTGCATCTCCATAAAGTTGGTCAGCAGCAGGAAGCATGAAGTGCTCTAAAACTTCCTGGTATACGGCTGCGTTGACCTTGGACCTCAGAAAACACAGTTGACCAACACCAGCAGATGACATGGCACCCCAAACCATCACTGACTGTGGAAACTTTACACTGGACCTCAAGCAACGTGGATTGTGTGCCTCTCCTCTCTTCCTCCAGACTCTAGGACCCTGATTTACTTTCATCAGAGAACATAACTTTGGAGCACTCAGCAGCAGTCCAGTCCTTTTTGTCTTTAGCCCAGGCGAGACGCTTCTGACGCTGTCTGTTGTTCAAGAGTGGCTTGACACAAGGAATGCGACAGCTGAAACCCATGTCTTGCATTCGTCTGTGTGTAGTGGTTCTTGAAGCACTGACTCCAGCTGCAGTCCACTCTTTGTGAATCCCCCACACATTTTTGAATGGGTTTTGTTTCACAATCCTCTCCAGGGTGCGGTTATCCCTATTGCTTGTGCTTGTATTTTTTTCTACCACATCTTTTCCTTCCCTTCGCCTCTCTATTAATGTGCTTGAACACAGAGCTCTGTGAACAGCCAGCCTCTTTTGCAATGACCTTTTGTATCTTGCCCTCCTTGTGCAAGGTGTCAATGGTCGTCTTTTGGACAACTGTCAGGTCAGCAGTCTTCCCCATGATTGTGTAGCCTACAGAACTAGACTGAGAGACCATTTAAAGGCCTTTGCAGGTGTTTTGAGTTCATCAGCTGATTAGAGTGTGGCACCAGGTGTCTTCAATATTCAACCTTTTCACAATATTCTAATTTTCTGAGATACTGAATTTGGGATTTTCCTTAGTTGTCAGTTATAATCATCAAAATTAAAAGAAATAAACATTTGAAATGTGAGTGTAACATTTAATGTCTGTGTGTAATGAATGAATATAATTACAAATTTCACTTTTTGAATGGAATTAGTGAAATAAATCAACTTTTTGATGATATTCTAATTATATGACCAGCACCTGTATATAAACACTGTCCAACAGTGACACCCGCAGGTAAAGTTGCAGTGGGTTTCCTGAACCCGTTGAATTTTAACAGACCCGCCAAAGTCTCCCTATGATTGGACGTCAGACAGCATAGTGTGGCATGTGGTCGCCCTATGATTGGACGTCGGACAGCATAGTGTGGCATGTGGACGTAATGACGTGCCATTAATCGATCTATGTTCTATAACATGTCAAATGAGGAGGAATATTCTAAAAGCAACTCATGTAAACACCTTAATCAGAATATTGTCTTATTCAGAATAAGGTCAATAATTAGATTACAGCTGTCCATGTAAACGTAGTCAGTGTTGCCAAGTCTCGAATTGGGCTACTTTTACACTGTTGCTGTGGGTTGTTTGTAGCCTAAGTTTAGCAATTATTTATTTAGCAATATTATTTGCTAAATAATTATTTAGCAATATTATTTACTTTAGCAATATTTCTACCGCGCCCCCACGTTTTGGTGCATTTTGGCCGTGATTCCTCCACTTGTTTTGATTAGCAATTGGAGGGGTTTTGTTGTGCCGACCTGGCAACCCTGTCCCTCTTGTCAGCCTTCGTGCACTTCTGCGGCCTTTGAAGTGCGCAGCCTTCACATTGGGACACAGCGTATATTGCCAAAAGTTTTGGGATGCCTGCCTTTACATGCACAACTTTAATGACATCCCATTCTTAATCCGTAGGGTTTAATATGGAGTTGGCCCACCGAGTGTGTTTAAGGGGATTTTTGACCATTCATCTAGAAGTGCATTTGTGAGGTCAGGCACTGATGTTGGATGAGAAGGCCTGGCTCGCAGTCGCCACTCTAATTTATATCAAAGATGTTCTATCGGGTTGAGGTCAGGACTGGTGACTGAGGACTGAGGTGCAAGCTAGTCAAGTTCACTCCACACCAAACCCGCTCATTTTCCCACAAAGTTGGGAGCATGAAATTGTCCAAAATGTCTTGGTATACTTAAGCATTAAGAGTTCCTTTCACTGGAACTAAGGGGCCAAGGCCAACCCCTGAAAAACAACCCCACACCATAATCCTCCCTCCACCAAACTTTACACTTGGCACAATGCAGTCAGGCAAGTACCATTCTCCTAGCAACCACCAAACCCAAACTCATTGCTGGTGTTCCCATTTGCTTCCACTTTGTTATAATCCCAATAACAGTTGACCGTGGAGTATTTAGTAGTGAGGAAATTTCACGAATTAACTTACAGATCACGGTATCACGTTTGAATTTACTGAGCTCCTGAGATCTTTGGATCTACACAATTTACAATCACATTTTGATCCAAATGGCTAATTTCACCAAAGAGCAGCTCGTTTGCAGGTTTTAATGTGACTTCAAAGCCTACCAACAGTCCAGGTGTGATCTCGTCTTTGTGAACTGTGCATGTCCTGTTTTGCTAATTTGATGATATTGTAGCTTGTAGCTATTTTTTTCGGCAACTTGCGGTCTAATCATGCATTTACAATGATGCACTCTCTCCACCTACAGGCGTACAGAGGAATACTCCGGTCATCGAAGTACCATTTCACACCACGCATACTGAAACAAGTCAAAACACACATCAAGATGCACTGAAGCAAAGTTTTATCAATACCTGACCAGATCTTACAAATAATAACTTCAGCACACATCAAGCCCTCAATGTAACTCAAAAGTCTTTGACTGTTCAGTGCAGGTGGTGGAAGATTCTTTAAACACTCGTTACATACACATCCATTTCATTTACATAATCCTAAAATGATTTTCTACCAGATTACAGTGTTGTTGCACCAAATAAAACAAACATTACATCAAATATTAGAGAGCAACACTAACTCCCCATAAGGCTAAATGGTTAATCTTAAACCAGTGCCAGGTGTTTGACTTTGAGAGATTCACAGCAACAGCCATGCTGCTCTTACGAATATGTTCAAAAATGAATATTTCTCCCAAAAATGAAAATTATAATTTATCCCCTCATGTCATCCCAAACCTGTATAACGTTTTTTCTGTGTGTCTGTCCATTCAATGAAGTCACTGGTCACCAACAATCGTAAATTTCATCTTTGGGTTTTGCAGAAGAAATGCATTCAGGTTTAGAACAACAAAGGTTACTTTTTTTTTTTAAACATCCCATAATTTCACTGGTTAAAAGTAGTTTAACTAGCCAACCAATTGCTAATCTGTCAAATAACTAACTCAACACATACAAATACATTCAAAGGGACAGTTCCACTGAAGGAACTTGGGTATAAGTGCTTAGCTCAAGTGCAAAATGGTAGTAGTTCATGACCTGTAAGAATCAAACCAGCCCAGGGGTTCATTTCCCAAAAGCATCATTAGTCAACTATGGTCACAAGTTTCATTGAACTCTATTGATGGCGGAACTTGCGGACATAGTTGGCTTTGGGAAATGCACCCCTGATCTTAAAATCTTATGGATCACCTTAAAGCTTTGAAACTTTGTATAAAACTCTTTTTGTTGACAATATAGGCTAATGAGAAGTTTGGAGTTTTAAAGCTGTAACAATTTTTGTTTTTTTTTGTAGTGGAGTCCTTTAACCACCAAGCTATACCTTGGTTAGGTTCCTAATCTTTTGCATTCTGTTTAATAATATAAAGCTTAATGAAGAAATTTGAAGAGAAAAAATGTATGAGAATAGCACTCAATACATTTTATATAAATACATTGAACTTCAAGGCAGCTTGAAGGCTTGGCAAATGGACAGGGCCTTCTGTGAAGAATTGAACTGCAGTATTATAAATTCAGTTCTCTTTTGAAAAATGTAATTTAGCTAATTTAACTGAGGAAGGTAGCATCATACATTTTGATCCAGCTCCATGAGGAAGGTGTGTATGCTGTAGAGAATGTAATCTGAAGGTTTGAAGGATGATGTGATTACTGGTCTTTATCAGGCTTGTAGATGGTCAGGGTTCTGGCTGAGGGGTCTGTGGCCTTAATCTATCGGGGCATCCAGTAATGTGGTGTCCAGTCCCTGCGGCCGGGGTACATCTTCTCAAAGATCTGCCTTATGTAGAAAGCCTTCTTTGGTTTTGGGGGGGTTGAAAGGGAACAGCTTATCAGTGTTCTCCAACTGGGAGTCGTTCACCTGAAAGAGAAAAAAATTGATTAGCGGATACACACTGTGTACATCATGGTCTGTGTGTACATGTGTAGTACCTTAGACTCGATGTGCTCCTGCAGGCTTGTGTACCAGGATTTCTTCATGGATGTCATACCATCACTGAAGGCCTCTTTCCTTCTCCAGAGAATCTCATCTGGGATAAGGGTCATCCCTTTAAACGCATCCCTCAGGAGATACTTCTCCACACCATCCTGCTCCGATCAAACAGGTTATTCAGTGTGGTTACAAAAAATACTTATGATATTTTAAAAAGTTTGGCCCGAGATCTTCCTCTCCGCTCACTGCCGTCGCTAACATTACTGGGTCCTCTTCTCTCCATTTTTTGAGGAGGTTGAGGTGATAAATTTGACGTGCCCCGCTCCTATCCGCTCGAACTACCTCATAATTGAGATCCCCTAGCCACAGTGACCTCAAACGGTCCTTGCCACTTTGCAAGCAATTTAGAACTGGACGTGGGGAGCAATACACAGAGAATATAAATGCACAAGTAATCGGGACTTCTTTTACGTCATTATATGACATCTACCTGTGCCAAGGCCCCAAAGGATGTTATAGGAGGCATGTTTAGGTTCATCTGTGCAGAAATGGAAGCGATCAATCTGAACAGACTTCACTTTTCCAGCTTCAAGTCAAACACCTCAAAGTATCCTGGGGGGAAAGGGGTGATCTTTGCAGGGGTGGACATGGAGTGTGTGATCTGTGTCAAACCTGTTTAGATTAAAACCAGTGAAAATGTGATGCTGCTCAAATCATTCTGCAAAAAATGTATGCTCAAAGTATTGCACCAGGAGATGACAAATTATAATTATTTTTTTCTGATTATTATTATTAGCATTGCTAAGATTAAGATGAGCCCTATCAGGAGAGGACAAATATGACTTGGTTTTATTCATTATACCTTTGGCCTCATAACAGACAGCAAGAAAGCCATCGTCAGTGAGCAGTTTGAACAGTGGTCTCACACCATAGGTGTCTTTCTGTTAGCAGTGTCCAGCAGGACGATTGCAAACACACCATCGAGCAGAGATGCCATCTTCTCGATTCCAAAGCGATCGTACAGGTGCAGAAGGATCTCTCCAACTACAAACATACTAGTTATAAAAACAGTAATCATTACTTTATTTAGGCAGAATAAGTTTGTTGTGATTTCCAAGCGCATTAATGTTAGCGGTGAAAATGAAAGTCTATGATAAGCCATAATTTAGAAATGGACAACGTCATTGATAGATTTTATGTTGGTCTCAGCATTGAAGGAAATGGGACAGAGGGTTTTTGTCCTGTATGGAAGCTGTATTCTCTATGTTCCTATGTTTAACATATGGGACCAGTCGCTATAAGGAATAGGTTTCTGCTAAGGGTCTCTGTTTATATTGAAGGGTCTTCAGGAGCTCAAGGAGAGCCTGGATGTTGGACCAGGAGAGTACCATATTTAGACTTGTTTTTCTATATGCATCACATTCCTATAACCTGATCTATATGATGTATTCTCTCTCTCATTGGTTAAACCTTTTCTACACCTCTTATATTCTTTGTATATAACTACTAATCCTACATCAAATAAAGTGAGATGTTACACTCTGCCTCAGCGCTGAGTATTTGTTCATTCAATTGCCAATGCAGACAGTGCAAATACTTTTTTAAAATAACAGGCAGGGGAAAGATGATACGTCTCATACTTTCAAACTGTCACTCTGTTAAAGAAATACATATTATTCAGTCACATTGTCCGAGTTAAACTAACAGTCAGTTAACTATACTGTAACAACCTAATGTAATTACTAGTTCATTCCGTTTCACTCTTGGCTTACATGTACCAGCAAAACTGGACTTGGCAGTCACGAATTTTGTCATGTTTATTTGAGTCAAGAGAACTGATGGGGATGTTATTTTAATTATTCAAGCAATGTATGTCAGTTTCCAACTTACCATGCACTTCACGGATGCTCTCAGTTGTGAATGTTCGCGGTGTGCAGCATGACTCTGGCTGGATTAGCTGGTGTTGCCAACCGGCACGTTGTAGAGTGCCCTCTGGTGGACAAACTATGAAACGCCAACACTCATAATGTGGTTAACCGATGTTTCGTCCGTTTCTATTATTATTATAATTTTTTTTTTAAATATGAATTTATCGGCCATCATAAATGCCAAGACCGATAGTTTGGAAAATGCCTAATATCGGCACGCCGATATATCGGTCGGGCTCTACTAAGCGTTTCCCAGTGATATACTGGCATTAAATTGGCTTAATAATGACATTGGCGAAAGTCTCACATTTAGGGACCGTCTCTAAAGTTACATACTACATGTATACAAATTTCTAATTTCTTTAATATCAAAAATGTAAAAGGTGTGCATAACGCCTGACACCCACATGAACACTTTACAGTTGGTTATATGACTAAGTCATTCTCTTCAAATGCTAGTGAAGTTAGAAACGTGTATACACGTCATGTGTAACTTTAGAGACTGAATGTGCGACTATCTATTTGCGGTAGAGAAAACTGCTTATAAAAGTAACTGTAAAACGTAAATGAAAACACTGCTTGTGTCTTTATCAGCTTTTCCATATATAACTGGCTCTGATAATCACCACAAATACATATCGCTTGCTCCATTTCTGTGAATCCATTTAATGAATGAATGACTCTCTCCACCCGTTGCTTTGGTCTTCGTCAACAGCCGCTTGCACTGCAGGTGAGCTCGACTAACAGCAGATGGAGATTATGCTCGGTAATCTACTGCTATTCCTGCAGTTCCCAGATGTGAATGTTGAATTTTGCCGAATTTGAACCACTGAATGTGTGGAAGCGAATTACCCTAATTAATTCTTATATTCTAATTTATTTCTTACCCTGTTTTGATAAAGTAAATGGAGTCGACTCCGAAAAAATCTGGAATCGAACACCTCATTTTGACCTTTTTTTTTTTATATGCTTCATTTTAACATTCAGTGCACTATGGCACAACAAAATTATAACATAACAATAATTACGAATAACATCAAAAAAAAAAAAAAAAAAACATGGATAAGCAATACCATAGCTCAAAATAAGACCAAATAGCAAATTTTGAGCTATGGTATTGCTTATCCATGTTTGTTTTTGGCCATTACACAAATTGATAATTACAGATTGAGTACAGTGAAAAGTTTGTAGGCCATGCAAACTGTAAATATTCTAAGAGCTTTTTGTTAAGCGAGAGAGAGAAATTGTAAGTAAAATTGTTTTATCTCTTGCATGAATACTACAAAAATAGGTTTACAATTCATAAATTTACATTTATGAATGTAAAATCTATATAGAAAGAGAATTAGGTTTATTATAAAGCAGGCATTTGAATCTGCTTCAAAAAACCCAAAAATAACAAATTTGGAGGTCCTCACTTTGACCTGCATGTCTTCACCTCTGACGTGAATTCACGAAGCACCACGACGCATGCGTGAGAATATGACGTAGAGCCGGGGTTCGGGCATTCAAGGAAAAGCACACTTTAGCACCATTTTGAGCACTACGCCAGGACCTAAAGCACAATCAATGTAGAATTCAACAGCTTAGATACAGAACAGCTTCTTCCTCTGCTTGTAAACAAAGTTCCTCACTTCCGGGTCAAGTGTCAGAACCATAGACAGTAAAAGAAATGGACACAGCGACCCCATAGACTTCAACTGAGAAAAGTGAAGTCAATTAGAAGCACTCACTTCCTGATGGCTGAGCGTACTGCACAGCCTCAGACTGAGCTTAACGACGTAGATGTGACGTGAGCAACCTGTCTGACAGTTGTAAGTCTTCTAGTAATTGTGCAAAGTCAAATCTGAATCACCGAATCTTGCAGAGATTTTGGCTCTCTATGGGCTTCTCCCCATGCTTCTCTCTTGACTTTATCGGACTTTATGCCTCCACGTCCCCCTGATTGCGTCATAGACAGTAAAAGATTGCCTGCGAGCTTCTCCTCCTGTCTATACGGGTCTATACAGTAATTTCTCTACTGTGCGACAGAGAGTCGCGTGGTTATGACGCAATCGTTAGCCTATTTTTACAAAAATGGCTTCTATGGGGCTAAGGTAATGGAGCCTTTTATAAATTGTCATGTTTTTTAGAAATAAACAATGGACAAATGGAGTCTTTAAACGCCTCAGATGTAAAGTTATTCGCTGTCAAAGTGACGCCAAAATGAATGGGAGTCAATGGAATGCTAACAGCAGGTGAAGGCTTGGTTACTCCCTTTTCCCATAACATATCAAATCGGAAAGGCATTTATTTTCAATACAAATTAAGAAAATATTAGAAAAGTGGAAATAAATTATTTAACGTGTTTAATAATAAATGTTTATTCATCCATCCATCCATCATCTTCCGCTTATCCAGGGCCGGGTTGCAGTGGCAACAGTCCAAGCAGAGATGCCCAGACTTCCCTCTCCCTAGACACTTCCTCCAGCTCTTAATAAGTGTTTAGCAAATTTGCTGAATTAGAAATGATAAAAGTAAGTGGGTCCAATATCATTGGTCTTAAAAAGTGGATGGGTCTTGTCCCACCCACATACAATGGTTACACATACAATGGGTCTTGTCCCACCCACATACAACCGTCCTTGGGTTGTGAGGAAATATCAGCTGTTAAGAGTGCGCGTGATTCTGACCGGAAATAGCACCATCCGGGTATCTTTGGAATTCTCCTTTCAACATACTACAATTTGAGACACTTATTCTATTTTCGAATTAGAAGGCTGAAAAATCTCCCGAGAGCTGTCACTGCCTACAGCCATTTTTTCTCGTTCAAAAAACTATGTTGCACGCTGCGTCTGTGTCAGACTGATGCTGGCTAGACAGGATTTACCACAAGTTTTCAAAATCGTGATAATCAAACACTGTTTTAATGTTAATTCAATTTTAAACGAGAATATAACCATCAGTACATTTTATCGTGGTTTATTGTGAAACTGGTAATCGTCCCATCCCTATAGTCATGTATGCCCGGAAGTTTTTGATTTTAAACAAATGGCAACTAAAAGCAACAGACGCCGACAGAGCTGTGTCTGTCAGTGAAGTGTGAATTGGCCTTAAGTGATCCTACAAATCCCAAGATACTCTGAACTCTACTTCTGTGTATTCATCATGTCTGAAGTGTCTCTCTGTGATCCAGGAGTTCAGCTGCTTTGAGACGTCAGTCTTTTCATCGTAGATGATCAGAGTTTGAGCATCAGAAATCTGTTCATTGATCATGATGTCACTGACAGTGTTGACATAATCCACGTCTCTGATATTAACCTGTGCACAATGAAAACAGATTACAATCATGTTTATGTGCAAAGTATTTTCATATGTAACATCTTTCACAATCTCAGCTGGATAAAATAAATTAGCTGATGAATGAATGAATGAATAAATAATAAATGTCTAGAATACTTAACTTTTATGAACCAGATTTGCACACAAAACTACACTGAGACCTTACCTGACCAGAAGGATTCTTCTCATTGGTACTGGGTTTATTGAACATCTTTCTCCTAATAAAAAAAGGAAGTTCAAAAAGTTTTAGGCACATTTCTATTTTTGCAGTGGCCTAAATAAATGCTACATAATTATATTCAACCAGACAACATGACAGCATAAGTATGTTGCAAAAGGGATTATTAATACATTTAAAAATAGCATCTCTCATTTCTAAAGAGCAGAAAAAAATCTGGTTATGAAAAATACCATATGTTTCATGTTATAAATCACATCTTCACATTTGCCTCAATATTGACATTGAATATTACTCTTTAAGTTATTACTCTTAAATAATTCAAACATTTGAACTTCTTCACCATACATGAAGCCCCTATATTCTCACAAATTAAAACAATTCTCTATGTCCTGGGAGAAGAAATTAAGAATGATGTAGTAATACATTGCATGTTCATGACTGAAGTGCTTTGATTAAACTAACACAAGCACAATACTGAGTATCTTAAAACAATGGCATCCAACAGAAATACAACTACTGTTCAGAATGAAAGTGAATACAGCTACTTTTACCTTGTACAAAAGCCAAGAGCAGAGAGTGTGAGCACTGCCACAATTCCTCCCACACAACCAGCAATCATAGGCATAGTGTGTCCATCTTGTCCTATACCATGTGAAACACCTGTAATCGGTCAGAATGTTGTATTTCTAATAATCTTCATTGCTTTAGATCTGTAAATGACCTTGATCTTTACATTTAGACTGTGTAAACTCACCTTCATCCGTGAGCTGGATCTCTGCTGATGACTGACTGCCATGTTTATTTTGTGCAATGCAGAAGTACGATCCTGTATTATTATGAGTTACAACAAAACTAATCTCCTTTCCCCAGTCTATTGGCCTCTCCTGTTCACGTTTGTACCAGATGTAGTTCATGTTATTTTGTGGACTGCCTTTGCTTTTGCAGGTCAAAGTCACATTAGTGCCAACAGAGACTGAAGCAGATGGAGTAATGATGATGTGAGTTTCTTTTGGAGGAACTTTGACAGAAACACAAGTGCAGAGTAAACTTAACATTAAGACCCGATTTAAAATATAACATTGATCTATTAATTTCATCACATCATGTATTATGAACACAAAACGACTCCATATCTCTTACACAGGACTTTCAGTATCACGCTGGTCTCCACAGTTGAGTCTTCAGATGTTTTTCTTGGATATGTAGCAGTGCAGGAGATGTTCTTTTTGTGATCCTTGTATGAAGCTTTGAAGGTCACGTGTGAAAACACTGACTGGGTTTTATCAGGTTTCTCCTGTAACTGTGTTGTAATGTGGGCAGATTCAGGGATGTTGGTCCAGGATATTGTAGGAGGTTGTTTGGGGCAGGGGGCTTCAGCAGAGCAGCTCAGATTGACTGTTGTGTTCTCCATCACAGGGAGTTTATTATTGGGTTTAAGTTCAGGAGGATGTGGTGAATCTACAGGATAAATGATTGTAGTTCATTATTAGGACAAAATATACTTCTTAGTGGTTTGGGATTGCAGTATTATGTACATGATATTTACATTTACATTTATTTGTCAAATATTTTGTCCGAAGTGACAACAGATGAAGAAAACCATTAAGAACCTGCATGTTAAAGACAGTGGAGATGACATTTACCTATGACAGTGATGCTCACAGTCTCTCTTGAATCATCTGTATCGGGGTTAAACGTTGCTCTGAACACGTCTGGCTCCATTTCCAGTCTGAAGTAGTAGCGATCTGAATGATTCTTCATGATGTTATATAGAAGACAGTTGTGCAGTTCCTCTCACTGAGATCTCCAGTCATCTGTATGTCACTAAATCCTCTAATGATGTTTTCACTGCTATTAAAAGCAATAAAACTATCATTATCAGCAAACGTTGATTTATTTTTCAGCCAGATCCCATAAATAGAGTTTGTCCTGTTATGTTTGTCCTCAAAATTGGAGATGGTGAATGAGCAAGGAATCTGCACACAAGAGCCTGTCAGAGCTGTTACTGTCTGAGGCATCACCGCAGAGTAGATCTCATCAGCTGAAACATAAAAACACATAGTTAGCCGATTAATTATTATTTAAACGTCAACCGTACATTATAATCATATTTATGTTAATTTTTACATCTTTATGTCATATGGAACTTCTGGTAAACAAAACCTAACCATTTACTATTATTTACTTACATTAAAAAAAGGGACTAACCTGAGTGAGTTTGTAGTACAGCGCTGATGATGATGGTGAAGAGAGTTATCTGAAGCATCTCTAGAAGTCTAATAATATACATTCAGTCAGAATCAGTGACTTCTGAACAACAACTAATTAATATAGAACACACAGAGAGATTATATATTTGGAATATAGAGCACATTTTTTCCAGCTGATGAAAGATAACACATTAAAGTCAAAAGATATAAGAATAAACATAATGTTATCATCCACTGCTGTGGATGTTAGGTCTGTTTAGCTGATATTATTATATTTATCATTATTGCTATCATTCGTGGGCTTTATAGAGTATTTATTTTAATAATGCTCATGCTGGCAGTGTCCAAAATTTGAGTTTAGACATCAATACATGCCTGAATGCAATATTTGATTAAAATTCTGTCGCTTTTTTTTTTTGGTTCATTCTTTTTTCCCTATTTAAAAGACTGTTAATAAAACTAACTTAGTCTGTGAGGCGGGCGCTCTTGTTTGTGAGTTTCTGAACAACTGACAAGATGCTGTTCTTCTCGTGTCTCATCCAAACTTTTCGCTCAGCTATATCGTAAAGCTATATCACACACTCTTTATTGGCATCCATGGTTATATGAAGAACCTTTAAAATCCATGGAACCTTTCTATTTTACAAAAGTTCTTTAGAGAAAAAGATTCTTTAAATTATTAAAATGTCCTTCACACTAAGAAAACAAGGTTTGTTTTAAGATCTGTTCACTGAAAAGTTCTTCAATAACATAAGTCGTTTTTCTATATGACATCACTGTGAAAACCTCTTTTTGGAACAAGAATGTAAATGTGATTGCTACAACACACTCTCTAAAAAAAAAAAAAAAAAATAATACAATAATAGCCTATTTCTGAGCCAAATTTAAGCAGGGCTATTTCTAATGTGCACATACAAACCAAAAAAGATTGGGACACCGTACAAATTGTGAATAAAAAAGGAATGCAATAATTTACAAATCTCATAAACTTATATTTTATTCACAATATAATATAGATAACATATCAAATGTTGAAAGTGAGACATTTTGAAATGTCATGCCCAATATTGGCTCATGACTCGGTGAACACAATCCACCGTGCCATTCGCCATTGCCGGCTAAAACTCTATAGGTCAAAAAAGAAGCCATATCTAAACCTGATCCAGAAGCGCAGGCATTTTCTCTGTGCCAAGGCTCATTTAAAATGGACTGTGGCAAAGTGGAAAACTGTTCTGTGGTCAGACGAATCAAAATTTGAAGTTCTTTTTGGAAAACTGGGATGCCATATCATCCGGACTAAAGAGGACAAGGACAACCCAAGTTGTTCTCAGCGCTCAGTTCAGAAGCCTGCATCTCTGATGGTATGGGGTTGCATGAGTGTGTGTGGCATGGGCAGCTTACACATCTGGAAAGGCACCATCAATGCTGAAAGGTATATCCAAGTTCTAGAACAACATATGCTCCCATCCAGACGTCCTCTCTTTCAGGGAAGACCTTGCATTTTCCAACATGACAATGCCAGACCACATACTGCATCAATTACAACATCATGGCTGCGTAGACGAAGGATCCGGGCTTTGTCCCAACTTTTTCGGGATTGATGTGTGTTGTGTTGATGCCATGAAATTTAAAATCAACTTATTTTTTTCCCTTAAAATGATACATTTTCTCAGTTTAAACATTTGATATGTCATCTATGTTGTATTCTGAATAAAATATTGAAATTTGAAACTTCCACATCATTGCATTCTGGTTTTATTCACAATTTGTACAGCGTCCCAACTTTTTTTGGAATCGGATTTGTAAACTGAAAGCTAAAAAAACTAAAGCCTGCTGTGTAACCATTTCAATCAATAAAATCTATTTTACTGTAGAATTAATGCTAGGTGTACAGTAGCATAAAATAAGTTTACTACAGAGATTTACTTTATTACAGATAACTTATAAAATCATTTTACAAAATAGGGAAGAAAAATCCTTACCACACCAGTGCAGTCACTCACAAAAGCAGAAGATTCCTTCCATTGCAACACATTTTAAATGTGGATTTGACGAACATGATATGAAGTAACTGACTACACCCAGAGTAGCTCTAAAAAAGGATAAAAATGCATTGTGGTCTGACATCAGTCATGAAATAAACTTATAGGTGATCTTTCCCCATAGTTTATCAAATGAGACCAAGACTTTAATGCGGTATTCAGCATGCTATCCCATAACATTAACGTTAACTAAATAAGCCGTTCAATAAAACTATCCTTTAAACATAGACTTTAACATGTACTTAACATTGAATGAAACATTATATGGACTTTGACTTGAAGTTTTTATCCAATTAAATTTGGCAGAAATCTGATAATTCAGTGAATGGATGAACAATGTGTTTATGCGACCCATGCCTACTTAAATAATTAAGTAATTTTGATGCTTTTCAACCCGCTTTGTATCATTAATATGTCGGTATATGTACAGTAACTGAACAATGTTTCCTCATTCTCCGCGTTACCTAAGAAATTCACATTTATTTGTTAGCTTCAGGGCTACTTCTGTACTTCTGCATTTTTGTATCCCTGGTGTCTTATGGGTCACTCACAAAACATTTACAACCTACAAATAGCCATTGTCTCATCGTGGTTGGTTTGGAGGAGGTTGCAACACTTAAAACCCACAAACATGCAACACATTAAAGAGAAAATGCAGCTTTTCTAAAGCTCTAAATACTTAGACACTTACACAGTCTTATTTTCCTGGAACACAAAACTTACTTGTGGTCAGTAGGCAATGTAAAAATCTTTACAAATCTATTGTGATCATGTCTGATGAATTACTGATGAATTGCTCTTCTAGATGTCAGTCTCATTAGAAACTTAACAGAGACTGAAGTGTAGCCATAGACTAACAACAATAGCATGGTTGTTCATTGTTCATAAAGATGTTAGCATGTACAATCAAAAATGTTCTTGTTCCTTGCTCAGTATGTATTACATTAATTCAGTAAATTACTACACTTACAACAGTGAAACAAACAGTAGTGACCAATGTGATGTCCAGCAAGAAAAACTTTTATTTAAATATTAACAAACATTTCTAAAAGGATTTGGAATCATATTGCGTAGTTGTGCTTGGAGTCAATTGTTTTATTTGTGATATTTGTGTTATTATCTCCATAACTATATGACGAGTCAGCATTAGTAATTTCCAATCAGTTGTCTTTTTTTTCATAACGGAATCACTAGTGTAGTGTTAGTGGTATTTTTGGCTTTGTTGAGGTCTGGAAAAAGGAACTGAACCTTTCTTTGAATTGCATCAGAGGTCTAGTAATAAGAAAGTAATACCATAGAACATTTACATCCTTTATATATATATATATATATATATATATATATATATATATATAGACACACACTCACCTAAAGGATTATTAGGAACACCTGTTCAATTTCTCACTAATGCAATTATCTAATCAACCAATCACATGGCAGTTGCTTCAATGCATTTAGGGGTGTGGTCCTGGTCAATCTCCTGAACTCCAAACTGAATGTCAGAATGGGAAAGAAAGGTGATTTAAGCAATTTTGAGCATGGCATGGTTGTTGGTGCCAGACAGGCCGCTCTGAGTATTTCACAATCTGCTCAGTTACTGGGATTTTTATGCACAACAATTTCTAGGGTTTACAAAGAATGGTGTGAAAAGGGAAAAACATCCAGTATGCGGCAGTCCTGGGGGCGAAAATGCCTTGTTGATACTAGAGGTCAGAGGAGAATGGACCGACTGATTCAAGCTGATAGAAGAGCAACTTTGACTCAAATAACCACTCGTTACAACCGAGGTATGCAGCAAAGCATTTGTGAAGCCACAACACGCACAACCTTGAGGCAGATGGGCTACAACAGCAGAAGACCCCACCGGTACCACTCATCTCCACTACAAATAGGAAAAAGAGGCTACAATTTGCACGAGCTCACCAAAATTGGACAGTTGAAGACTGGAAAAATGTTGCCTGGTCTGATGAGTCTCGATTTCTGTTGAGACATTCAGATGGTAGACTCAGAATTTGGCGTAAACAGAATGAGAACATGGATCCATCATGCCTTGTTACCACTGTGCAGGCTGGTGGTGGTGGTGGTGTAATGGTGTGGGGGATGTTTTCTTGGCACATTTTAGGCCCCTTAGTGCCAATTGGGCATCGTTTAAATGCCACGGCCTACCTGAGCATTGTTTCTGACCATGTCCATCCCTTTATGACCACCATGTACCCATTCTCTGATGGCTACTTCCAGCAGGATAATGCACCATGTCACAAAGCTCGAATCCTTTCAAATTGGTTTCTTGAACATGACAATGAGTTCACTGTATTAAAATGGCCCCCACAGTCACCAGATCTCAACCCAATACAGCCTCTTTGGGATGTGGTGGAACGGGAGCTTCGTGCCCTGGATGTGCATCCCACAAATCTCCATCAACTGCAAGATGCTATGCTATCAATATGGGCCAACATTTCTAAAGAATGCTTTCAGCACCTTGTTGAATCAATGCCACGTAGAATTAAGGCAGTTCTGAAGGCGAAAGGGGTCAAACACAGTATTAGTATGGTGTTCCTAATAATCCTTTAGGTGAGTGTATATATATATATATATATATATATATATATATATATATATATATATATATATATACGTTCTTCAAGAAATTGAATTAAAGGCTTTTATCTGCATTATACAGTGAGTAAAATGTGGATTACAAACATAATTCTTTTTTAAGTTTCATTCAACATGCAGGAAGAGAGTTGAGATGTGGATCAACATGCAGCAGTTTGAATAAAACTGACAATGAACAGAACAATTTAGGAATTTAAATACACAAGAAAATGACAAACTAAACAAGACACAGGTGAGTAACATAATCAGTAACTGAGGAAACAAATGAGAATATATGGCCTGTCCAAATACCCCCACTAGACTGTCCCAGGTCTGAAAAATGCCAAAGCGCAGTACATTTAAAGGGTTAGTTCACCCAAAAATTTAAATTCTGTCATTAATTACTCACCATCATGTCGTTCATCTTCGGAAAACACAAATTAAGATGAAATCCAAGAGCTTTCTGACCCCACCCCAATGTTATGAAGTGACAAGAATACTTTTTGTGCGAAAAAAAAACAAACAAACAAAAATAACAACTTTATGCAACAATCTCTTCTCTTCTGTGTCAATCTCCTACGTGATTCACGTATGCATGTGGTGCTCAGCCAATAGAGAGCCATCGATCTGCTATAAAACCCAGAAGCGCTGCACTGTGTGAATAGCCCAGCAACATGAATAGCTTAAGAGAGTGACAGGGAAGAATAACCTGGGTAGTAATAACCCAGGGCTTTAAGCGTAACCCGTTATTCATCAGGTTCAGGAACTTACATGCCTAGATTTCACATCATGTCTATGAAAACTTTCCAGTTTAAGTTACATTAGTTAGATGTTACACATAATTTGTTTGTAAAGCATTAAGTGTAAATAAAACCTTCAAAAATAAAGCACCAATCATGCAGTGATTAAAATGTCTCAAAAATCTTTAAACACTTGCAGAAGACTCTCAAGTGTCACGCATTGAGCGTGACAGTCACTCATTTTCACTCATGGTTTTTATTTTTTGTCTGCTGTTTTCAAAGTGTTTTGTTGTTGTTGTTGTTGTTTTTATTCTGTTTTTGCCATAGTTGACACAAATGCACAATATGCTTTCATTGTGTGGTGGCGACATCATGTGGTCAACGTGAACGTGACGTTTGATTGCCTGGAACTCACTGAGGTCTGAAGTGGGACATTTAATTTGGGATGTTAGACATAGACAGTAAAAGAAATGTACACAGACTTCAACGGAGAATAGTGAAGTCAATTAGAAGCACTCACTTCCTGATGGCTGAGCGTACTGCGCAACCTCAGACTGAGCTTGATGATGTAGATGTGACGTGAGCAACCTGTCTGACAGTTATAAGTCTTCTAGCAGTTGTGCAAAGCGAAATCTGAATCACAGAATCTTGCAGAGATTTTGGCTCCCCATGCTTCTCTCTTGACTTTATGCCTCCATGTGCCCCTCATTGCGTCATAGACAGTAAAAGATTGCCTGCGAGCTTCTCCTCCTGTCTATACGGGTCTATACAGTAATTTCTCTACTGTGCGACAGAGAGTCGCGTGGTTAGGATGCAATCGTTAGCCTATTTTTACAAAAACGGTTTCTACAGGGCGATAGTGTAAGATACAAGGTAATGGAGCCTTTTATACATTGTCATGTTTCTTTAGAAATAAACAGTGGACAAATGGAGTCTTTAAACGCCTCAGATGTAAAGTTATTCGCTGTCAAAGTGACGCCAAAATGAAAACTAACAGCAAACTCTATTGAACCTGCCTCTGTTTTTTTTTTTGTTTTTTTTTATCTGTATCTATTTGCTTTAATGTTGCTACAAACCCGATTCCAAAAAAGTTGGGACACTGTACAAATTGTGAATAAAAACAGAATGCAATGATGTGGAAGTTTCAAATTTCAGTATTTTATTCAGAACACAACATAGATGACATATCAAATGTTTAAACTGAGAAAATGTATAATTTTAAGGGAAAAATAAGTTGATTTTAAATTTCATGGCATCAACACATCTCAAAAAAGTTGAGACAACGCCATGTTTCCCACTGTGTGGCATCTCCTCTTTTTATAACAGTCTGCAAACGTCTGGGGACTGAGGAGACAAGTTGCTCAAGTTTAGGAATAGGAATGTTGTCCCATTCTTGTCTAATACAGGCTTCTAGTTGCTCAACTGTCTTAGGTCTTCTTTGTCATATCTTCCTCTTTATGATGTGCCAAATGTTTTCTATGGGTGAAAGATCTGGACTGCAGGCTGGCCATTTCAGTACCCGGATCCTTCTATGCAGCCATGATGTTGTAATTGATGCAGTATGTGGTCTGGCATTGTCATGTTGGAAAATGCAAGGTCTTCCCTGAAAGAGACGACGTCTGGATGGGAGCATATGTTGTTCTAGAACTTGGATATACCTTTCAGCATTGATGGTGCCTTTCCAGATGTAGCGACATCATGTGGTCAATGTGAACGTGACGTTTGATTGACTGGAACTCACTGAGGTCTGAAGTGGGACATTTAATTTGTGATGTCCAACCCATAGACAGTAAAAGAAATGTACACAGACTTCAACGGAGAATAGTAAAGTCAATTAGAAGCACTCACTTCCTGATGGCTGAGCGTACTGCGCAACCTCAGACTGAGCTTGATGATGTAGATGTGACGTGAGCAACCTGTCTGACAGTTATAAGTCTTCTAGCAGTTGTGCAAAGCGAAATCTGAATCACAGAATCTTGCAGAGATTTTGGCTCTCTATGGGCTTCTCCCCATGCCTTTCCAGATGTGTAAGCTGCCCATGCCACACGCACTCATGCAACCCCATCCCATCAGAGATGCAGGCTTCTGAACGGAGCGCTGAGAACAACTTGGGTTGTCCTTGTCCTCTTTAGTCCGGATGACATGGCGTCCCAGTTTTCCAAAAAGAACTTCAAATTTTGATTCGTCTGACCACAGAACAGTTTTCCACTTTGCCACAGTCCATTTTAAATGAGCCTTGGCCCAGAGAAAACGCCTGCACTTCTGGATCATGTTTAGATATGGCTTCTTTTTTGACCTATAGAGTTTTAGCCGGCAACGGCGAATGGCACGGTGGATTGTGCTCATCGACAATGTTTTCTGGAAGTATTCCTGAGCCCATGTTGTGATTTCCATTACAGCAGCATTCCTGTATGTGATGCAGTGCCGTCTAAGGGCCCGAAGATCACAGGCATCCAGTATGGTTTTCCTGCCTTGACCCTTACGCACAGAGATTGTTCCAGATTCTCTGAATTTTTGGATGATATTATGCACTGTAGATGATGATGATAACTTCAAACTCTTTGCAATTTTTCTCTGAGAAACGCCTTTCTGATATTGCTCCACTATTTTTGGCCGCAGCATTGGGGGAATTGGTGATCCTCTGCCCATCTTGACTTCTGAGAGACACTGCCACTCTGAGAGGCTCTTTTTATACCCAGTCATGTTGCCAATTGACCTAATAAGTTGCAAATTGGTCCTCCAGCTGTTCCTTATATGTACATTTAACTTTTCCGGCCTCTTATTGCTACCTGTCCCAACTTTTTTGGAATGTGTAGCTCTCATGAAATCCAAAATGAGCCAATATTTGGCACGACATTTCAAAATGTCTCACTTTCAACATCTGATATGTTGTCTATATTCTATTGTGAATAAAATATAAGTTTATGAGATTTGTTAATTATTGCACTCCTTTTTTATTCACAATTTGTACAGTGTCCCAACTTTTTTGGAATCGGGTTTGTATAAATATGTTGTTTCAGTGATTTAACAAGTTTTAATTATATCAGTAAATGTACAAGTTAGTCTGTAAAGAACAGAAAAGTGTTGCTAAAATCAAAGAAGTACAAGCTGCATGTGATTTAGAAGATTCACACAAACATTGATGCTGTAAATTATCGACCTTCTTCCTCACAGTATATATTCATTGCAACAAAGAGTCTTGAGTGGATCATTGCTTTATTATGTTGCAAGAAATATTCCAGACCCTGCTTGTGGCTTAAGGCGGTACTAGTTTAAAAACCATACGGTTAGACTGGTAATCAATGACCACAGAATTCATGAAGACATGAATTAAGAATAAAAATGGGAAGAGACAATAAATGACAAGTCACAAAGCCATAAATAAAACAAACATATGACTGAAATCTGAAGAACAAAAATGTCATGTAAAATGTGAAGGATGTGATGTAATAATAAATAAATCAGGTAATCCGATAACACTTAAGGCTCCTTTTAGTAACATCAGTTAACTGCATTAGTTTATATGAGCTAATATGAAATTACTTCTAAATGAATCTTAGTTCATGTTAGCTTCAACTTTTAATAATACAATATTAAAATCAAAATGATCTGTTAATATTATTTAAAGGTGCACTGTGTAACTTTTCCATCTGCTAGAGGTCGCCTATTCAAAACAAAGGCATAGTTTGATGACTCCAAGTTTGAGCGACATGTGGTCTTCACCTCACAGCCGGTGGAAAAGAATCGGGATAGGACTCGGGCAGAAATCATGTTCATGGATGCAATTATTAACGTTACTGTAGTATGAAGCAGAGCAGGACCGAGTGTTGTGGGAGCTGAAGCAAGGCTGCTGGAGCGACTGAACACAACACACGCCTCGCGAGCAGCGGGACTTTTATTATGCCACAGTGGCGGGCACCATTTCCGCTTTTCAGGTCATGAGTATAAGGTAACGCAGCTCTGTTTATCATATCTGAGTATGTTGAAAATGATGTTATGACGTTACTCTGAGCGTTCCCTTGGCGGCTGCTATGACACTTGTTGCACACTGCAGTAAGAGGAAAGCGTTTCTTCTAAATAAAACTGGAAACCAAGGGTAACGCAGATATGTCGCCATTGACAGGCGATGCCCTCACACATCCCGGTTCATTGGTTAAAATGGCAATTTTTTACAAATAGTTGGAAACATTTGGGATATTGTAAGTACTCAACTGAACAAAATATATAACTGGCCTAGTGGTTTTTGGATATTTAACTGAATTTCTTTTACATAGTGCACCTTTAATGGACCTGAGTTAACACAATCTAAAAATGAACAGTTATATTTTTA
The DNA here is from genome assembly GCA_018749465.1 of Paracanthobrama guichenoti. Taxonomy (NCBI): domain Eukaryota; kingdom Metazoa; phylum Chordata; class Actinopteri; order Cypriniformes; family Gobionidae; genus Paracanthobrama; species Paracanthobrama guichenoti. The sequence continues at coordinate 17,190,422 of CM031966.1, read as the reverse complement.
TTAACATTAGTTAATAAAGATTAATAAATACTGTAACAATTGGCCTATTGATCATTGTTAGTTAACCAATGTTGACTAATGGGACCTTATTGTAAAGTGTTTTTCTAAGCAGAGACAAAAGACACATTTGCTATTTTGTTCACAACACATTATTATCCAAGCACATTACATTTTCTCTTAAATCAGATGTTTATGATTTTGATGTGGAGTAATAGTGGACAGTCTTTTGGCATTTCAAATGGTGCAGTTGGTGGAAGATTCAATCGCTCCATATGGATCATGTGATTCTCATCACGGCATCTGTCGTTACTTTCTTTTCATGAATACATTTTCATAAATGTGATCGATCTGTACACAAAACACAAGACAAAACAAGTCATTATTTATACATTATACATACATTTTTTTCATGTAAATATCCACTTATGATGTTTCTCATTAATGGCACTAATGCAGTCCTCTATGTAGTACTTACCTGACCAGTTTCCCTCACAATGGATTCACTGGATGCTTTTGCCTTTTGCACCCTGTATCAATAGGAAATTCATAAATCACAAACACAAACATTTGTGAAACATCATATCATATTTAGTCTTTGTGTACCTTTTTAAAAGTGGTGCCAGAAGAAATAACAACAGTAAAGCTAAAATTCCTCCTACACAGCCGGCGATCAAAGGCACGGAGGATTCTAATGGGTGGCAGATAAAAACAAGATGAACAAGAAATAAAACTGAACCTTTGATTATAATTAGCATGTCAAGTTTATAAATTAAACTCACCTGCCACAATCAGCTGGATCTCATTTGAATTTTGAATACCATGTTCATTCTCTGCTATGCAAACGTACCAGCCTCCACTCCTACTATTTACAGTAAAGTTCAGTTGTTCTCCTACACCCAGCTGATTGTCCTCTCCACGTTTGTGCCAGGATAAGGTCATGTTATTTGATGGACTGGCTTTGCTTTTGCAGGTCAAAGTCACATTAGTGCCAACAGAGACTGAAGGAGATGGATCGATGGTGATGCGAGTGTCTTTTGGAGGAACTTGAGGGCAAAATAGAAACATATTTAGATAAACTATATGCTATAATGCTACAAATCTAAACATAATAATGCTAATGAAAGAGCACAACTACTCCCAGGTCTCTTACACAGGACTCGCAGCATCATGGTGGTCTCCACAGTTGAGTCATTAGATGTATTTCTTGGATATGTAGCAGTGCAGGAGATGTTCTTTTTGTGATCCTTGTATGAAGCTTTGAAGGTCACGTGTGAAAACATTGACTGGGTTTTATCAGGTTTCTCCTGTAACTGTGTTGTAATGTGGGTAGATTCAGGGATGTTGGTCCAGGATATTGTAGGAGGTTGTTTGGGGCAGGGGGCTTCAGCAGAGCAGCTCAGATTGACTGTTGTGTTCTCCATCACTTCTTTCAGATCATTGGGTTTAAGGATAAGAGGTTGCGGTACATCTACAGGGCAAAGTGTACATGGTATAAAATACTGTTATATTTAAGGAAAACATACAATGACTGCATACATACTTAAAAAAGATACCTTGCTAAGCATACCCAGAGAGGATATGATCAATATTTTTTTTGGAAGAGCATTTTTTAAAAGCATAAGCATATATTTATAATAGTGTATTTTACTTAGTGTTTTGTTATTCAGTAAGGAGTTCAATTCAGCACCAGAGCTTGAACAGATAACCTCTTTACTTTTATGTGCCAGTCAGTCTCCCAACGCATGTGCACACCGAGAACCCCGTAACCCCAGGTTATCCACTTAGAATACAGCCCAGTCCAGCACTGTTATCTTATTCTCCTTGACCTTGTGCCTTTGGTTGAAGCTGTCCTTCATTCGCCCGGGCAGTTACTGCTGCCCAGGTACCATCTGTTGCTGCTGATAAGTCTTGTGCTATGAGTCTGCCCAATTCCTTTATTGCAAAGGAAAGTGGAGAAGTCTGCAGAGGTGATCTGTGTTCCATTGTCAGTATTGATGGCACAGGGCATGACCTAGCAAGCAAACAGGCTGTCCAGTATATGTGTGATTGTCTGTGATGTGACTGTCCCAGCTGGTATGACCTCAGGCCATTTAAAATGGAGATCGTAGACCACCAGAAAGAGTTGATGAGGAGCTCCATGGCCATGAATTTCCCCACAAATGTCCAGTTGGAGGTGTTCCCATGGGCGAGATGCCCATGGAACAGGTTACAGAGGGGTTGGAGCTGGTAGTGCAGTCTTCACACTGAGGAGGCAAGTTTCACAGTCCCTGACCAGCCCTTTAATATCGCGGTCAATGCCTAGGCACCAGACCATGTCCTGGCATCTTTGCTTGAGCTTTACAATGCCAAAGTAGTCCTCATGCGCCATTGAGAGGACACGTGCACGCAGGCTGCTTGGCACCACTGTACAGAGGCCCCTAGAGACACAAACATCCCCCCAGTTCATTTTGTACTTGTGTTAACTCCTCGGGCACCCATGCTGGCCACCCCGAGTGTATATATGTGCGGAGTGTTGTTGTCCAAGTGTTGAGTCCACACTTGGACTCCCTCTGCAGCTCCTCCAGGGAGACAGATGCTTGCAGAGGTGTGTGGAGCATCTGAATGAGTTCTTGCTCCATGTCATCACTGCCTGGCAATGCTGTTGGTGTGGGTACATCAATGGATCGAGATAGAAGACCAGCAACCACGTTGTCCCTCCTAGTCCCACTGTGTGAATTTGAGTTAATCATACTGCCCGTATGGGGTGTGCTCACCCCTTCTGTGCAGATGCAGGGGTTTATTACCTGACCTGGAGGCTGACAAGTGTGTGGTCAGAGCCTGATGGTCTGTGCAAAGGATGAAACAACGACCATCGAGGAAGAGAACTTTACTTTGCCCAGACACACAGGCTACCTGGGAGGAAGACATGGACTCTGGGATACTGTAAATCGCATCGATATTTCACTGAAGAGGTGTGAGACAGAGCCCCACAAAATCTATGGCTGAGGCTGCAAACGTGCATTTCTATCCATTCAACGTAAGGTTATGTGACATGAGCACTGGCCACCCTACTGAGACGGATGTTATGGGTCTGGACATCTGATGCATGAACTACTATGTCCAGGAAGACTACAACTCCAGGAATACCAGCCAAGATGGTGGCCATAACCTTTAGAAAACAGCTGGGGGCCGAGCTTAGGCCAAACAGCATACAAGTGTAACGAAATACCCCAGTGTGTGTGAAGAATGCTGTGAGGTCTCTGCTAGAAATATGTAGCTACACCTACAGACTGACGGCAGAAGGTCTGGACTCTATCGCAGGTTTTATTGGTAATGGACCGCCCAAGAGTACGTTTGACTGACAATGTAGGAGGTTGTTTGGGGCAGGGGGCTTCAGCAGAGCAGCTCAGATTGACTGTTGTTTTCTCCATCACTTGAGAAAACTCCATACGGATAGCAGAGCACTTGTCATGTATTGGCATTGAGCAACGATGTGGCCACACCCATATTCATGAGGAATGGGAGACTCACCTCATCCAGCAGCACAGTACATGTCCTAAAATCTGCCCAGCCAGCTGATACATGTCTGATCTCAGCATAGTCATTACAAACAGGCGAGAGTCTTTTGTGATGTTTGTGTAGCAGGGGCCGACCGGCAGATTTTAGCAAAGTGATTTTTTAAAGCAATTCCTGCATGCCTGTCTACGTAGGTTAAGTTTATTGTAGCTATTTAAAATTTCATGTCATTAAAGACGACGTGCTATACCCAGGCTATTTAAGTTTGTTTGACAAACATATTTAACATTATAAGCACTATTCGGACAGTAATTGTTTCTCATGGGGTCATATTTTCATCATTTACAGGGGCTAGTTGGTGATTTTATTGCTGTCCAAATCCAGAATGTCAGTGTTTTTCTCCCACCACCCGCATAAAAATCCCCGGCCGAATTACCTACTGTTTTTTGATAAACACCAAGGTCATGTGGTGATTTAATTCCCATCCGAATCCACATCTCTGAGTTTTCAAGAAGTGATCACTTCAAAAATCACTGTTTATATCCTTTTTGACCACTGACGAGCACTGTACGGTTGCGCTCCACTGTAATTTGGATGCATTTTAAAGATCTAGCCTATACTTTTATTACTGAAATGCTGGAAAGTATTTACAAGAACAATATTTCATCACCAATTAAAAGAGAAAGAGAAGAAAAACACGTAAACAGAGGTACAGAGGCTGTATTAACTTATTTCCACTCATTTCCATATTTTTTAAATGACATCCATCATTTGTCATCCATCACATCACAAACATTTGTGTCTATATCTTCAGGGCCCGCCCACCCCACCCAATATGGAGATACAAGGTTTATATAGGCCTACGTCACATAGAAAAGACTATCATAATTTCTGTTTCATGCTAACTTTAAAGAGATCAATCTGGCTCCACACTTAGTGAAGCATCAATTTTGTTTACCCATGGAGGACACCATAATTGAATTTTAATTATAAAAATATTCAGGGGCTTAATCATGAATCATAATCAGTGAGTAATTTTAAAAATAATTAAAGCTGCAAGCAGCGATGACGGGCCCAAGCCAGTGACACCGCCACCCCGGTGGCTTCAGGGAAACGACAGGCAATATGCATTTAAACAGGAGAATGTTGTTTTTTTTTTATATATATATATATTTTAAATATGCCACATTTACCACAGCAGCTGGTGTCACTATGAGCACAAGCCACACCCATGATGTCATTTAAATATAGATACATTTTATTGTCATAGGATATAATAGGTCACTTTCAAATATGCGCAAAGTTATCTTTTGCAGCTCAAAAATTCCTCAGTCCAGAAGGCCAGTATTTAATTCAAGGTATTTGTAGGTTTTTTTAAAAACTTTTTTTCACATTAAAGTGATAGTTCTTTGTGATAGTCTATGATATGAAACGCATCTAAACTCTATTGTTGTGTACATGTAAACATGGGTACGCACAACACATATTATACGTTAAAATATCTTAAGATCAATCATCATTACGAAAAGTACATTAGGCAAGTTGTTTATTTTTGTAGCAAAAATAATGTTTTAACAAAATGACTGTCAAAGTCATTTGAATTCACCTCATTAACTGTGTAATAGTAAATAATTTAAAGACATGCATCATACGTGATCTTTGCAAACACAGCACATGACCTTCTGTAAAGCCCATGTATCTAGAAAACACACACACACACACACACACCTCTGTAAAAAAAAAAAAAAAAAAAAAAAAGAATACCATCAAATCTCAGATGTCATGTGATAAGAACTGTAAATTGTCATTTAGAAAATGAGTCCTGTCTGAATAGTGATATAGTGTCATAGTTTAATTTCAAATGTTAAGTTATCATTTGCTGCAATATCATTTTAAATCCGTTAAATATAAAATAACTATATTAAAGTAATCTGAATATGCCACTGTTACATGTTGTGTTTTCCTGTCACATGTTCCTTTGTTCAGTTTTCCCGCCACTCCTGCGTTTCCATGGTCACCCTCATTATGAGTTCATCTGTCCCAGCTGTGTCTTGTTAATTAGTCTAGTCATCACCTTGTCTCCCCTGTGTATTTAAGCCCTCTGTGTGCCCTTAGTGTTTGTCGGTGGTTTTCCCTGCCTGTTTCCAGAGTTTATTATTAAAAGTATCCGTTCAGAGTTCTCCTTTGCCTTTGTGAGTTTGTTCCACACCAAATCCGTAACAGAAGAACCGACCAAAACAGTTTTTTTGCGCAACGTTTTCTCCTTTGTTTTGAGTTTTTCCCCGTGTTCCCCATGGCCTTTCCTGCTGTTTGTCTTCCCTGCCTGGAGCAGGGAGACCGCCCGCTGGAATTGCATACACGGGACTTCCTGGACCTTGCGTGGCAGATGCACTTCCCTGACTGCTAGCTCTGTGGGTTTTACTATGCTGCCCTGAGCGAGCGGTCGAAGGCATGCGGTCAGTCCAAAGGAGGATTTCATCGCCTTCGTGGAGTGGGTACCGGTCAATAACTCGCCCTTTACCATCGGCCCCGCTGAGGAGGACAGCGTGACCAGTACCACTCCACCACCGCCAGAGACCAGCCATCGTAATGTTACATGTTGTGTTTTCCTGTCACATGTTCCTTTGTTCAGTTTTCCCGCCACTCCTGCATTTCCATGGTCACCCTCATTATGAGTTCATCTGTCCCAGCTGTGTATTGTTAATTAGTCTAGTCATCACCTTGTCTCCCCTGTGTATTTAAGCCCTCTGTGTGCCCTTAGTGTTTGTCGGTTCATGTTTGTTGGTGTTTTTCCCTGCCTGTTTCCCGAGTTTATTAAAAGTATCCGTTCCGAGTTCTCCTTCACCTTTGTGAGTTTGTTCCACACCAAATCCGTAACAGCCACATTTACTGCAGCAAATATAATCGTTAACCACAACAGCCTCATCTGTGAGATCATTTAAATTTAGATGAATTTCATGTCAGATGACATCATAGGTCCCTTTGAAATGAGTGCAAAGTTATCTTTTGCAGCTTATATTTTTACAAGTCCTTAAATCCAATATTTATCTAAAGGTCTTTTTATATTTTTATTAACATAATTATTAAACTAATCATATAAAACTATATTGCAGTGCTCTACAAATCGAGAGAGAGAGAGAGAGCCAGAGAGGCATGCTTTAGCTGTCAGCCACCTATTCCCCCCTCCACACACACACACAGAGCCAGATGCAGAGAGAGAAACAGGGTTTTTTCCCATCAAAACTAAGTCAACAGTGCCATCTTTTGGACAATTAAGGGAGGGCAGGCAAAATAAGATTCAGATGAAATATATTAAATAAAATAAATATATTGATCTGAAAAATAGTACATTAATTTTAAATTCACCCAAGTTCAATTACCGAACATACAATCTTAATTTAATTTAAATCAAACAATGATTTTACAAGAAATTAGACATTTTCTGTTTCCCTTTTTTGTCCCTCATTTAATCCCTCGCCATAGCAGCACCGTTTGAGATATCCTATAATCGTTCGCACTATAGCATCTTCAGTGTCTTTGTTTCATGTTGACCGAGTTTGGTGTCGATTCCATGCATCTCCTACGAATAACTCAGAGCCTGATTTATCCAAAATTCCTGTTGGCCAGAGCTAATGACTGTAAATTAGAAAGATGTCCAGCTTGATGAGAACAATATATACACAGAGTTTGGTGACTGTAGATAAAACTAACCCCCCCACTTTTGTCAAAAGGTGGCGCTACCGAGCCCCTCCACCACGCCCGTTTCTAAGACTTTGACCATATGTACTGGAAGGTGTCACTGACCTGTGTGTTGAGTTTCATGCCATTTCAAGCATGCTAAGAGTCTCAAAAATACCCCAAAAGATTATTAAACTTTGACATGTTGCCATGGCAACAGTATTTAAAATATCAGCAATCCATTCATATGTCTATATCTGCCATGTTTTGACATTATACTGATGAAGTTTGAAGTAAATCGGGTGAAAATAAGACAGTGATTCAAAGCATTTTTGATAAAACAAGCACTTCCTGCTGCCAGTTGGTGGCGCTATAACTTTGACTCACAAAAGTCATATCCATGTGATCGGCCTCTTACAACGAACACACAGCTGAAGTTTCATCCAAATCAGTCAATGTATGCAGAAGTTATAACACACTTCCTGTTTCCCATTTCTCACCATAAATTCGTCTCCTGCCACGGCCAAACCGTTCGAGATATCAAAAATCCGCTCGCAATTTAGCATCCTCAATGCCTTGACTTCATGCTGACCGAGTTTGGTGCTGATCGGGTTAATCGCCTAGGAGGAGTATTTCAAATTCCACAGTATGCGTTTTAAAACGACCCATAATAGCTCACTTCCTGTTGGGCTGACGCATAACTTAGAGCGCGGAAGTTGTTCGGCCCGATGAGCTCTATATGTGTATCGAGTTTCATACTAATACATGCAAGCATTTTTGATTTATGGACAGTTTTAATTTTTCATTCAAGGGGGCGCTGTCGAGCCCCCCTGCCACGCCCGGGTACCAAACCCAGCCCAAACCCTGATGGCCGCGCATTCCGACGAGTGTGCAAAGTTTCAAGAGTTTTCGAGCATGTTAAGGGCCCCAAAAAGGCGAAATAAAAAAATAATAAAAAAAATAATAATAATCCTTAGAAGAACAATAGGGCCTTCGCCCTTTTAGGGCTTGGACCCTAAAAATAATAGAATAATATAGTTTACAGTGGAGACCCACTTACCTGAGACAGAAATGCTGATGGGATTAACATACGTGTATTTCCAAGATGGATTTATTTCCACCCTAAAGTAGTATTTGTCTGAATGATTCTTCATCACATCATAGAAAACAGTGGTGCATTCACGCTGACTAAGTTTTCCAAGTATCTCTATCCGACTAAATCCTCTGATGATTTTTGCACTTCCATTAAAAAACACCAAATTACTGAGATTATTAAAATCATGGCCCGTCTTTATCCAGAAGCCAAATATAGTTGTTGCATTCTTCAGTACATTCTCTGGCACATCAAATGTACAGGGTATCTGCACACAAGAGCCGCTTAGTGCCGTTATTCTTTCAGGCAATTGTGCATCACCTGAAAACAGCAAGTACATTTATTTCAGGCGATTCTGTATATAAACATACAAAACACCTTAAAATATCATGTTTTGCAAAATGAGTGAGATATAATACAAAACTATAACAATTAAATATTAAAACGGGTCTAAAGCTTTCTGATGATTTTATTTTCAGTTAGACAGCACAAGGAACTCACCAGACGATACCAGTACAAGTTCATACGTTATGAACAGAAAAGCCATGAACAGAATGACGTACATCTTGAGTGCTGTAGATACAAACACACACAAATACACTATGTAGACAATTCACAATTCACAGTCTTATATGTTTACAGTATTATATTTTCTGTATGTCTCCTTCATTATTAGTATTTTCACATTAATGTTTTATTGTGTATTAATATATATTAATAATTATTTGTTTTGCTTTCTCTTTATTTTATGGTGTCCATGTTAAAGTGCAATTATACATTTAAGTACTGAGTAGTACTAATTAACCACATGTATTTAGTATAGAGTTAGGGTGTGGTTTAGGGTTAGTCACCTTTAATTTTACCATACATGTAACAAGGACACTGTAAAATAAAGTGCTACCTTTTTAAAATATTTTTTTCACATTAAACAAAAAGTGATAGTCAACCTGGTTACTTACTTTAAGTTAAACCAACAATATTTTTATACAGTGTACAAATTGATGGAACATGCTTACCTAGAGCAGTACAATCTGTACGTAGTAATTCAAGAAAAACAGAAGTAAATAAATTTGTTGTCTTCAGTTACTATGCAAATATTTTCAGACATAGTTCCGCTGTGGTTTTAACAGTTAAAGAGTATATTTATATCGTTATATGAACAAACAGAAAAACAACAAGTCCAAAAAGTTCCAAACATGCTGTAATTAATACATACATACATAGTTTCAGTTTATTATAACAAATTTCCATCATTTCTGTATTTCAGTATTTAAATATAATAGGTGACATTCTTTTACATAATGCGTTGACTGTTGTTCTTCCTCATGTGCAGACCTGTTTTAAAACCACAATGCTCATCAGTTGTTCTAGTTTACATCTGACTGTTTAGGTTTTAATCTCCACAAAGGGACTATTCATGAACTGCCACCTTTATGCCCTTGGCCTTGAGCATGCCTCTAAAGCAGCTTCATACTGTCTCTGTTATAAGGCTACATCATTTAAAAAACATCATCTAAATGACTAATTAGTTGATATTACGAAACATCTTGGTAACACTTTAGAATAATAGTCTGTCATTAATGGGTAACTATGCAGGGCATAATGCAGGACAAAAGAGTAGAATGACACCCAAAAATGAAAATTTGATGTTTATCTGCTGATCACTTCCGATAAGCGAGGTCAATGTACACAATGTGGCGTAGAGATACACGCTATAGATCACTTCCGGCACTTATGTAAACTACACCATATCATGTACATTGTACAAACCCGATTCCAAAAAAGTTGGTACAAATTGTGAATAAAAAAGGAATGCAATAATTTACAAATCTCATAAACTTATATTTTATTTACAATAGAATATAGATAACATCAAATGTTGAAAGTGAGACATTTTGAAATGTTATGCCAAATATTGGCTCATTTTGGATTTCATGAGAGCTACACATTCCAAAAAAGTTGGGACAGGTAGCAATAAGAGGCCGGAAAAGTTAAATGTACATATAAGGAACAGCTGGAGGACCAATTTGCAACTTATTAGGTCAATTGGCAACATGATTGGGTATAAAAAGAGCCTCTCAGAGTGGCAGTGTCTCTCAGAAGTCAAGATGGGCAGAGGATCACCAATTCCCCCAATGCTGTGGCCAAAAATAGTGGAGCAATATCAGAAAGGAGTTTCTCAGAGAAAAATTGCAAAGAGTTTGAAGTTATCATCATCTACAGTGCATAATATCATCCAAAGATTCAGAGAATCTGAAACAATCTCTGTGCGTAAGGGTCAAGGCCAAAAACCATACTGGATGCCCGTGATCTTCGGGCCCTTAGACGGCACTGCATCACATACAGGAATGCTACTGTAATGGAAATCACAACATGGGCTCAGGAATACTTCCAGAAAACATTGTCGGTGAACACAATCCACCGCGCCATTCGCCGTTGCCGGCTAAAACTCCATAGGTCAAAAAAGAAGCCATATCTAAACATGATCCAGAAGCGCAGGCGTTTTCTCTGGGCCAAGGCTCATTTAAAATGGACTGTGGCAAAGTGGAAAACTGTTCTGTGGTCAGACGAATCAAAATTTGAAGTTCTTTTTGGAAAACTGGGACGCCATGTCATCCGGACAAAAGAGGACAAGGACAACCCAAGTTGTTATCAGCGCTCATTTCAGAAGCCTGCATCTCTGATGGGATGGGGTTCATGAGTGTGTGTGGCATGGGCAGCTTACACATCTGGAAAGGCACCATCAATGCTGAAAGGTATATCCAAGTTCTAGAACAACATATGCTCCCATCCAGACGTCGTCTCTTTCAGGGAAGACCTTGCATTTTCCAACATGACAATGCCAGACCACATACTGCATCAATTACAACATCATGGCTGCGTAGAAGAAGGATCCGGGTACTGAAATGGCCAGCCTGCAGTCCAGATCTTTCACCCATAGAAAACATTTGGCACATCATAAAGAGGAAGATGCGACAAAGAAAATCTAAGACAGTTGAGCAACTAGAAGCCTGTATTAGACAAGAATGGGACAACATTCCTATTCCTAAACTTGAGCAAATTGTCTCCTCAGTCCCCAGACGTTTGCAGACTTCTAAAGAAGAGGGGATGCCACACAGTGGGAAACATGGCCTTGTCCCAACTTTGAGATGTGCTGATGCCATGAAATTTAAAATCAACTTATTTTTCCCTTAAAATGATACATTTTCTCAGTTTAAAAATTTGATATGTCATCTATGTTGTATTCTGAATAAAATATTGAAATTTGAAACTTCCACATCATTGCATTCTGTTTTTATTCACAATTTGTACAGCGTCCCAACTTTTTTGGAATTGGGTTTGTACATTGACCTCACTCACCAAAAGTGATCGCACGCTGAAGGCTGTTGGACATAGTGGTGTATTAGAGGTAAAAAAATATATATATAAATACTGTTCGGTTTTTTTATGTTTTTTTTCTTTTTACTCTCATAGATTTTGTTACCATTCACATATGACTGACAGACTGCAACGGTTGGAGTTAAAAATCTTCATTTGTGTTCTGCTGAAGAAACAAAGTCACCTATGTCTTGGATGCTCTGGGGGTAAGCAGATAAACATACATTTTTCATTTTTGGGTGAACTATCGCTTTAACACTTAATTGAGTTTGAGTTTATTCATTCACAATACTACTTCAAACATTACAATAATACAATTGGGATACAAAATCAATTGGGTAAAGTGAATGGGTCCCCAAAGAAGCTAAACAAATCTTATAGATGGGGGCCCATATTTTATGAAAAGTAACGATACAGACTAAGGTATACACAGTTACCACCTGTAACCAAATAATGATGAGTAAGAGCAAACAAAGAGCGCACCAGATCATACATAACATTACATGCACATACAATCATACACATACATCCCAGTTGTCCATGAGAAAACAGTTTTATATTAGATATAGGTTGATATAAAATTATTTTTAGTTGTCTTTTGAAGTTGGAGATAGAGGGCAACATCTTGAGGCCATCATCAGTCCCATTCCAGATTTTGCTGCCCCCTACAGGCAACACTCATTCTGGAGTGCACATGTTTGCAACATTTTTCTTATATCAGTGGTTTAATTCTCGTTAAGTATGTATGCTGGGGGCTGGAGATGGGAGCAAGACTACTCAATTTCAAATTCAGCCTGTTAACAAGTTGAAACATAAGGCAGGCATTATGATATTCATTTAGCTCAGCTAGTCTAAGTAACTCAAAGCGGTGGAATAGAGGGTGAGTGGGTGAATTTATCTCTGACCAGGACAGAGCCCGTATGAATTTCTTTTGCAAGGATACAAGTTTTTTAAGATGACTTGTGAAGGTGTTGCACCATATCACATTACAGTAGTTAAGGTGTGGTTCAAAAAGTATTTTATACAACGTGAGAAGGGCAGATAGGAGAAGAAAATTTCTGATCTTATAGAATGTGGCGAGGCAAGGGACCGTGAGAGCAGGCCGGTGGCGAATGATAATGAGCGTCAGCTGTGCGCCACACCGGTCTCATCTCATGGAGGAGTGACGGGAGCATAAAAGGAGGGGACCAGGCCTGGACTTTATGTTGCGTTTTGTTTTGTATGTAGGCGGCAGTCGGCCATGAGGGGCTGCCGCCGTCATTGTATTTTTGGTTTGTTTATTTTAGAGTAACGTTTTTAAATGTTCGCCGGTTCCCGCCTCCTTCTTCTACACATTGAACTTCATTACATTACATAGAACAAGCCAACATACTTTGACAGTTTGTTTACAAGATTTAAGTTAAGAGAATCATCAATGAGGACCCCCAGGAATTTAGTGAAATACACTCTTTTTATCTCCTGCCCATTATTTTGAATTTTAATCAGGCATTGATCAGTGTTTTTAAATTTATTGCTCGATTTGAATAAAATTTAATTTGATTTGCTGACATTTAATGACAGTTTGCTACATTTAAACCAGGAGTCCACTTTAGTTAATTCTGAGTTTACTATATCTTGTAGAATAAGTGGGTTCCTGTGTGATGTAAGCAAATTTGTGTTGTCAGCAAAATTTATTTTATGAAATATTTTAGAAGAACTTATAAAATCATTTATATATAAAATGAATAAGAGTGGCCCTAAAATGGAACCCTGGGGGACCCCAAAGTTTATAGGCTTACAAGTAGAGTTATGATCATCGACATGGACATACTATTCCCTCTCATATAAATAACTATCAACAATCAAGTGCTCGACCTCTAATACCATAGTAATGCAATTTATGCAATAAAATATCAAAGGTATCAAAGGCTTTTGATAAGTCCAAGAAAATACTGACACCACATTTTCCCTCTTCAGTGCAGTCATTAATTAGTTCTATGAGGTCAAGTATTGCCATACAGGTTGTACTCTTTTGTTTCGAAAACCGTATTGAGACGGAACAAGAATATCCAGTTTATCAAATAGCCACTGAGTCTATTATATACTACTTTCTCCATTACTTTAGAGAAAGTGGGTAGAATTGATATGGGTCGGTAATTGCTCATATCATTTCTGTCGCCCGATTTAGGGTACAATGCCAGTAAGTAAAGAAAGGTTGATGCAATGAGCTCTACAATGACGTTCGCAATTGCTCTCATGATCTTACTACATATTCCATCTATGCCAGCAGTGCATGAGCTCCTCAAGTCCCAAATGATCTTGAGGAGTTAAGTACTATCTGTTGGTTTCATAAAAAATGAATGCATGTAGCTACCAGAAAGAAAATGCTTGAAAGTGACATCCTGGGGTTGACTTATCTTCTTAGACAGATTTACACCTATTGAGGCGAAATGATTATTAAAACTCTGTGCAAGATTAGCTTTGGCATCACCAAGGTCAGGCAGAGCAGTAGGTTTATGTCTCCTATTGAGAACTTAATTTAACACATTCCATGACCTCCTACTGTCCCCCTGTGAGATAAAAGTTCTATGTAATGACTTCTTTTGCGCTTTCTTATGATCTGCGTTAATTTCTTTTTATAGGCAATATATTTATCTTTATTTAAGCTAGAATGATTTTTCATATACGATTTATAAAGCCTGCTTTTATATTTAATAGACTTTAAAATTCCCTTAATCCAAGGAATCTGGAGGGTGGTGCTGCATCAGTCTTCTCAGGGATTGTGTCCTTAATGGAGTCTTGAATGCCAATAGAGCATCTTTGGGATGTGGTGGAACGGGAGCTTCGTGCCCTGGATGTGCATCCCACAAATCTCCATCAACTGCAAGATGCTATCCTATCAATATGGGCCAACATTTCTAAAGAATGCTTTCAGCACCTTGTTGAATCAATGCCACGTAGAATTAAGGCAGTTCTGAAGGTGAAAGGGGGTCAAACACAGTATTAGTATGGTGTTCCTAATAATCCTTTAGGTGAGTGTGTGTTTTCTAAAGTTTGTATTTGGTCTCTGAGGAGTGACCAGTGTTCAGAAATGATCAATAATGCTACAAAAACCACCTTACTAACTATTAATAAGCAGTAAATTAGGGGTTTGTTGAGGCTAAAGTCGTAGTTAATAGTGAATATGTGTTCCCCATACTAAAGTGTTACCACGGTGCGTCTGCGATGACATACCATAAAGGTTAATTTATGTACAGGCAAAACGCATTGAATGATGGAGAATAAAACATTGTGGTCAAGTTGAAAATAATATTTTCTATCAGGGCCGGCATTTGCTATAGGCAATCTAGGCAGTTGCCTAGGGCGACAATAGTGTTGGGGTGTCTAGTGTCGCCCTTAGGCCTACTTCCCATTAATCATAGAATTAGAACAAGCGAAATAAAACATAATGTTTATTAAACATGATCATCCTAAGGCACCCCCTCAACCACACGTTTAATCACTTGTGGGCAAAACTCGATCTCGCCTAGGGCAACCAAAGAGCTAGAGCCCTGTTTTCTATAATCGGCATTGATAGGCTTTTGGGCAGCTAGAGAGACCCGAGTTTGAGTTCCGGGCTCGTGGACAGTAATTCAGTAATTAATGTTTACCTAATAAGATGTCAAGATTAGGTTTTGTTCCTGTTTGTTTCTGTTTCTGTTCCATCATATCAAGTTTCTGTGTATGTGTCAGTTTGTTCCTTTGGTTCTTGATTCTGTTCAACTGTTGTCCTATTAATGAACTCTTTAGCTCCTCTGAGTATTTAAGTCTGGTGTTCATTCAGCTCATTGTTCGTTGTGTGACATATACAATACAGCAGCATTCATATATAAGTCTGTTCACTTCCACAAAACAAACAAAACACTACTATCATTATTAAATAGTTATCTTTATTTAAAAAATAAAAAAGGTTTCAGCATTTAAATCTGGCTAAAGATTTTGTATTGTTTTTGTTCCTCAATATGAAATAACCTGACACAGTAAAAAGTATTTAAGATCTGCTCTGAACTCCTCTGACTGAAATCACTTTAATTTAAAATAAATTATAGTTGTAATGAACAAATATACACAAAATTTTACCTGAAAACAAAATTGGTAAAAAAATTTTTACTTAACTGGGTGTGTAATATTCTAAGCTGTAAAAGCATACAAATACATTTGCTCTGTCACCCCTTTACCAAAAAAACAAAGTTTAATATTTGCTCATCTGTGACTAAAACATAAGCATGCAGTGACATAGGGTTAGGATGATAATCAAATGTTTGAATTATCATTTAGGAGGACAGAATGAAGAAAAATTGGAACAAAGAAAAAAAAAAAAAATCAAGTTTATAATTACAGAATACTTAAGATGAGGCATTTAAACACCTGACTGGAAGACTTTGGATGACAATACACATATGAGACTAGACAAGCCAAGCCAAGCCAAGCCACTAAGGCATACTACATTTACACAGTCATCCACTCAAGCCATTTATTCTAATGTAAACTAATCCTGGTCCATCTCCTTCATCGGGCCTCTGACCTCGGCATATGTCGTCTCTTGTCCTGAACTCTTCACTGTGGTGCTTTTGGTTTGGTGAGTGGAGAAGTCAATCTCTCCATAGTGCACTATGTCATTCTGATCCTTTGGAATCTCCAGCTCTTCACCCGACACAAAAGCACCATTAGCATAAATGGAGCGGATCTGCACTTGTTTTTCCTGACACTGAAAGAGCAAACATAATAATTGACTGTTTATGTGGATCCACTGTCCTTGGTTTTTGGTTTCTGTACACAATAAACCATTATTATAAATGCATGGTATTGATATCTGCTTATTACGGCACTTCCTGTTTGAAAAGGAAGTAACATGATCTGCTAAAAGAGTGTAAAACATACCTGATCTGAGACATCGGTTTCCCTAATAGTGGATGCCTTTACCCATTGTGCTCTGTATTAATAGTAAAAGCAGAAATCAATAAAATCCACAATGGACCACCATATTGTAAACACCAGATTTGATGACAGTTGAAATGACAGTTCTGAATTCATTTATTCTGAAGTCTGGTTCTTCTATTCCATACAATTCAACATCTAACGGCTTACCTTAGGAAAAGTGTTATCAGAAGAAATATCAACAGAAATGCTGAAAGTCCTACTACACAGCCAATGATCAAAGACAGTGATTCTAATGAAGCAGAGCCAGATAAAAAAATAAATAAAGCAAAATTAGTTGGTCAATAGACTGTGCAGACCATTTCAAAATAAAATTCAATCATGAAACTGGAGCTACCTATGATGATCATCAGATAATGTTTAGTATCTGTATATAGAAATAAACTCACCTTCCACAATCAGCTGGATCTCATTTGAATTTTGAATACCATGTTCATTCTCTGCTATGCAAACGTACCAGCCTCCACTCCTACTATTTACAGTAAAGGTCAGTTGTTCTCCTACACCCAGCTGATTGTCCTCTCCACGTTTGTGCCAGGATAAGGTCATGTTATTTGATGGACTGGCTTTGCTTTTGCAGGTCAAAGTCACATTAGTGCCAACAGAGACTGAAGGAGATGGATCGATGGTGATGCGAGTTTCTTTTGGAGGAACTTGAGGGCAAAATAGAAACATATTTAGATAAACTATATGCTATAATGCTACAAATCTAAACATAATAATGCTAATGAAAGAGCACAACTACTCCCAGGTCTCTTACACAGGACTCGCAGCATCATGGTGGTCTCCACAGTTGAGTCATTAGATGTATTTCTTGGATATGTAGCAGTGCAGGAGATGTTCTTTCTGTGATCCTTGTATGAAGCTTTGAAGGTCACGTGTGAAAACATTGACTGGGTTTTATCAGGTTTCTCCTGTAACTGTGTAATGTTGGCAGATTCAAGGATGTTGGTCCAGGATATTATAGGAGGTTGTTTGGGGCAGGGGGCTTCAGCAGAGCAGCTCAGATTGACTGTTGTGTTCTCCATCACTTCTATCAGATCATTGGGTTTAAGGATAAGAGGTGGTGGTGAATCTACAAGGCAAAAAGTTCATGGCACAAAATGCCATTAAAGGGTTAGTTCACCCAAATATGAAAAATATATCAATAAACTCCTAAATATCATCAATTACTCACCCTCATGCCATTCCAAAGCCATGAAACTTTCGTTCATCTTCGAAACACAAATTAAGATATTTTAAATGAGATCTGAGAGATTTCTGTCCCTCCACTGACAGTTCATGCAACTAATCGTAAAGCTAATCCATATGAATCAAGTGGTTTAGTCCAAATTTTCTGAAGAGACTTGATTGCAAGTGAGCAGATTGAATTTAGGCTTTTATTCCAACCCATTCTCACTCCCAAGTCATCAAAAACTCAAGAATAGACAAGTGCCTTCAGCGTCACAACAATACTAAAGATAACCCTGGCACCTCAGTATCAACTTCATTTGTTTGCCTTATGTGTCAGATCAAGACACTTAATTTCTTTCCAAAACATACCCACTTCACAATAATATAACACGCATAACAGGCAAACAAAAGTACAGTCACAGGTATTTATTGCAAAAACTGACCAAAAACAGTATAAGAGTATTACAAATGTCTTCTGAAGCCACATGTTATCTTTATGTATAGAACAGAGTAGATCATAATGCTTTAATCGCTGAAAATAATCCTGCTCCATGAACGCACGCAGTCATAATTAATTCAAAAGATACACCCGACTCTTAGTATGACGCAATTGGTCACTAGACACACGACAAGCCAATGCTATTTCACAATCAAAGCTGACACAATTGGTCATAAATAAAAATTGGTGTAAATAAAATAAATAAATGTAAATAATATTATTCTGGTTAAATTGAGAATCACAACCCAATATATCGTTTCATCATGACGATAACATTCCCATGTCCAATGTGTCTGTGTGAGATGCCAAAGGTTTCCCATCGAAAGGGAGTTCCCTGTTCGTTGATTCCATGAACATATTAGAAACATATTTAGATAAACTATTTAAATATGTATTTAGATATGTATATATCTAAATATGTATCTAAATATGCATCTAAATATGTATAAGTATCTTTAGCGTCTTAATTGTGATGCGGAAGGCATTTGACCATGCTTCAGTTTTTGATGCATTGGGAGTGAAAACGGGTTGATTCTCATCAGAACACAACCGAACACAACAGAAGCTCAGCCTCATTGGTTCTCGCAGAAGCTCAAACGTGCTGTTTAACACAAGAATGAACCTCATTGGTTCCCTCACATCAAGCAAAACACGCTTGAGCTTCCATTTAACATATCAGGGGTATTCCAGAAAGCAGGTTATAAGGTTATGTTTAAGAGTAACCAAGCACATAACCTCAACTTTCGGTTCCAAAGACAGAGGTAACTTTCAGGGTAAGTAAGTAGCCATAGCAGGTTATGTTCAGGGTTAGTTTGCTTAAGAGGTATTCAGATATGTGTAATATAATTTATATAAGTTATATTAATATAACTAAATGTGTTATATATACAGTTATAATAAACAATATTATATATTAACTCTAAAGCACTATTATAACAAGGTAATGTTTAAATGTTAATTCAATTCAAATATATTTATCATTTATTTTATTGTCATCTCACACATGGATCTGCATTCAATTAATTAGCATCAAACAAACAATATAATCTTTATTCTCAGTGAATAAAAATTACTTATTAAAAGCATACATCAGTTGTACACTCGTTATTGCGGCGAGTGCACTCAATAACATCCACTATGGTTTCAGACACCACTGCAAATGGCTGTACCCTCAAAATGTCCTATTTAAGGGTATAGGGGCGATTTCAAACACAGCCCATGTCTTTCTGAATGTTACATCAGTTCACTAGTGACTGACTATAAGCAAGTCATTGAATCGTTTACTTGACATATTCTATCAAAAAAAAGTCTGATTCAAGTTTTGACATATGGGCACTATACACTCACCTAAAGGATTATTAGGAACACCATACTAATACTGTGTTTGACCCCCTTTCGCCTTCAGAACTGCCTTAATTCTACGTGGCATTGATTCAACAAGGTGCTGATAGCATTCTTTAGAAATGTTGGCCCATATTGATAGGATAGCATCTTGCAGTTGATGGAGATTTGTAGGATGCACATCCAGGGCACGAAGCTCCCGTTCCACCCCATCCCAAAGATGCTCTATTGGGTTGAGATCTGGTGACTGTGGGGGCCATTTAAGTACAGGGAACTCATTGTTATGTTCAAGAAACCAATTTGAAATGATTCGAGCTTTGTGACATGGTGTATTATCCTGCTGGATGTAGCCATCAGAGAATGGGTACATGGTGGTCATAAAGGGATGGACATGGTCAGAAACAATGCTCAGGTAGGCTGTGGCATTTAAACAATGCCCAATTGGCACTAAGGGGCCTAAAGTGTGCCAAGAAAACATCCCCCACACCATTACACCACCACCACCAGCCTGCACAGTGGTAACAAGGCATGATGGATCCATGTTCTCATTCTGTTTACTACCATCTGAATGTCTCAACAGAAATCGAGACTCATCAGACCAGGCAACATTATTCCAGTCTTCAACTGTCCAATTTTGGTGAGCTCGTGCAAATTGTAGCCTCTTTTTCCTATTTGTAGTGGAGATGAGTGGTACCCGGTGGGTCTTCTGCTGTTGTAGCCCATCCGCCTCAAGGTTGTGCGTGTTGTGGCTTCACAAATGCTTTGCTGCATACCTTGAGTAACGATAACGAGTGGTTATTTCAGTCAAAGTTACTCTTCTATCAGCTTGAATCAGTCGGCCCATTCTCCTCTGACCTCTAGCATCAACGAGGCATTTTCGCCCCCCCCGGGACTGCCGCATACTGGATATTTTTCCCTTTTCACACCATTCTTTGTAAACCCTAGAAATTGTTGTGCGTGAAAATCCCAGTAACTGAGCAGATTGTGAAATACTCAGACTGGCCCGTCTGGCACCAACAACCATGCCATGCTCAAAATTGCTTAAATCACCTTTCTTTCCCATTCTGACATTCAGTTTGGAGTTCAGGAGATTGTCTTGTCCAGGACCACACCCCTAAATGCACTGAATCAACTGCCATGTGATTGGTTGATTAGATAATTGCATTAATGAGAATCTTGGGATCTTGTCCTTTCGGTAATGACCCACAGCTCATGACCATAGGTGAGAGTAGGAACGTAGATTGACCGGTAAATCGAGAGCTTTGCCTTACAGCTCAGCTCCTTCTTTACCACGACAGACCGGTACATCGACCGCATTACTGCAGAAGCTGCACCGATCCGTCTGTCAATCTCCCGTTCCATCCTTCCCTCACTCGTGAACAAGACCCCAAGATACCTGAACTCCTCCACCTGAGGCAGAAACTCTCCACCAACCTGAAGTGAGCAGGCCACCCTTTTCCGACTGAGAACCATGGCCTCGGAGGTGCTGATTCTCATCCCGGCCGCTTCACACTCGGCTGCAAACCGCCCCAGTGCACTCTGAAGGTCCTGGTCTGAGGAGGCCAACATGACAACGTCATCCGCAGCAAAAACCACCACCCCAGTCTGCCAGTCCAGAGGCACTGTCCCCAACCGCCACGCGATGTTGCAGAGGCGTGTCAGCCAAGACAGCCCCACAACATTCAGAGACTTGAGGTACTCAGGGCGGATCTCATCGACCCCCGGTGCCTTGCCACCGAGGAGCTTTTTAACTACATCGATGACTTCAGCCCGGGAGATGGACAAATCCACCTCTGAGCCCTCAGCCACTGCTTCCTCAATGGAAGACGTGTTGGTGGAATTGAGGAGATCCTCAAAGTATTCCTTCCACCATCTGACGATATCCCCAGTTGAGGTCAACAGCTGCCTATCTGCAAAAACTGACAGTAAACAGTGTTGTAAACAGTGTTGGTAGGGCACTGCTTCCCCCTCCTGAGGCGGCGAACGGTTTGCCAGAATCTCTTCGAGGCCAACCGATAATCTTTCTCCATGGCCTCACCGAACTCCTCCCAGGCCCAATTTTTTGCCTCCACAACTACCCGGGCTGCAGCCCGCATGGTCTGCCTGTCCCCGTCAGCTGCCTCAGGTGTCCCACAAGCCAACCAGGCCCGATAGGACTTACTTCTGGTGTCCACCACCGGGTTCGGGGATTTCTGCCTCGACAGGCACCAGAGTTGTTCCTCCCAATCAGCCCCTCCAGGTGTCACTGCCCATGTGTGCGTTGAAGTCCCCCAGTAGAACGATGGAGTCTCCAGTTGGAGCACTTTTCAGCACCCCTCCCAGAGACCCCATTAGGGCCGGGTACTCCACACTGCCATTTGGCCCATAGGCACATACAACAGTTTAATTGAACAGGTGTAATTGAACCTAATAATCCTTTAGGTGAGTATAAGTTACAATGCACGCACTTACAAATATTTTTGCGTTGCACCATTAAACTTATAAACTTAATATTTATGTAAGCCTCTGATCAGGAGTAACCACAGACATCACCACTTATTTTACACCACAGACATCAATTAGACATCATTTAGACCAGTGGTCTTCGCTAATTTTTTTCAGGAGAGCCGCACTGATAGGACAAAATCAATAGGAGAGCCACTTTTACCGCAAAGTATGAAAAGTTACATCCAGTCATAAATAGCATGTCAATATGCAATGCAATAAATACAAAAGGTAGATAGATGGTGGGTACACATAATATATTTTTAATGTAGGCCTTAACTTTCTTTTAGTGCTGCCAATCTATTAAAAATGTACTATTCACATTTTTCTATTTAAAACACGTTTTTAGTATATTTTATAATGTAATAATTTCACAGTAAATCACCAAATTAATGTAGAAAAAACAAAGACAGCATATTTTAAATATTTGTTCAATGGCATCTTTTTTGAATGAAGGCCAGTTTCACTCACTAATACGTAATAATTCCCTCACAACTCTTTAAGTTAATTTAAGACGTTATTTAACTAATTTAAAACTGTTCTTATGAGGATACTCGACAAAACGGACATTTAATCATAATTCTCTGTGTTATAGTTTGTTCAAGCGCGAAAGAGAACTGGATTCTGGCGCGCTGTCTGTGCTCATGATGCTGGCGCGTAACCCACACCTAATCCTAGTTGACAATGCGTATCATGCACGTAGTCATTTTGGCGTATAAGTCACACGATAAATACAATTTGTGTTATAGATACGCATTTCATGAGAACGTGTTGATAAGAGCACATTCGGCGTTAAAAGCTGGAAAAACTGCCAAAACTGGCGACTCAGCCGCAGTGAGTCATGGGACGTAAGGGCAGAGCAAGTTTAAACATCATTTCTAGTCTATATTTCCATCTTGTAATGCCGCTGTTTTGGGTTTTTTTATTTTTATATATAAAATATTTGTAATAGAGCAGACACTTTGAGTTTGTTATGTTATAGCCCTGCTTGTTTTTATGAAATATATGTATTGATTGCATGATTTGATGCAACAATATACACCTGTAAATAAATATAAATCACCATATTAATTTAAGATACGGTGCATAATACATAAGTATATTAATTATAATTTTTACTTAATCTAATCTGTCAAATTTAAAAGTCCTAAACTTAAAGAAAATGGAAAGAAAAAGGAATTCAAGAAAAATAAGGAAAGAAAAACACTATTGACAGAATCATCTCGCAATTTAAGGCATTTTACTAATTTAAGGTATGAGAATATATTTAATTGAAAGATGTGACAAAGATTACCAATAATTGGGGAACTTATGAAGTGACTCCATGATTATGAACTATAATCACAGAATAATGTTGATAGCATAATAGAATAATATAGTTTACAGTGGAGACCCACTTACCTGAGACAGAAATGCTGATGGGATTAACATACGTGTATTTCCAAGATGGATTTATTTCCACCCTAAAGTAGTATTTGTCTGAATGATTCTTCATCACATCATAGAAAACAGTGGTGCATTCACGCTGACTAAGTTTTCCAAGTATCTCTATCCGACTAAATCCTCTGATGATTTTTGCACTTCCATTAAAAACCACCAAATTACTGAGATTATTAAAATCATGGCCCGTCTTTGTCCAGAAGCCAAATATAGTTGTTGCATTCTTCAGTACATTCTCTGGCACATCAAATGTACAGGGTATCTGGACACAAGAGCCGCTTAGTGCCGTTATTCTTTCAGGCAATTGTGCATTATATGCATCACCTGAAAACAGCAAGTAAAACATAGACTTAAATTAATTTGTTTAACAAGTGTAGTATGAAATCTTTTTTAATATTTTAATTTGTTATACAACACTTGGAGATGATTCACCTGAAGACACTAGTACAAGATAATAGGGGAAGAACAGACAACCCATGAACGGAAAGACAGACATCTCAAGTGCTGTAGGTACAAGCAAAGTCACTTTACATGGATGCCACACGTTTTTGATAGACATAGGCTCTTAAAAAGTTTTATTTCCATGTGAATATTTCTGAAATGTGCTCAGAGACAACAAAATGATAGGAAAGCCTCACCTACAGAAGTACAGTCCGTCGTTCAGAGTAAAACAGAAGTCCAGGACAATTTCCTCAATTTCTGTGAACCGGACTAGTTTTCAGATGTTTTAATGATGCAGATGTTAACTCTTTCCAGGAGTTCCCATGTGTACTTCCAACCGGTTCCGCATTTAACATTACCACATTATAAATGAACCAAATGCCAAAGTCTGTAAAACATGCACATACACTATCATATGGCCTTTTACATTTGCTTAAATCCTTTCTGCATTTCAGCACTAGAATATCATGTAACAGGCTTTTTGTCAACATTAAACAGTCTGTTGCACTTCCTCATGCAAACCTGTTTATCAACCCATCAGCAAAGAAGCTCCAAATATAGCTTACAGAAGCTTTAGCTGAGTTAATGATCACTGTACTGAAATAATGGTGCATTGTAGTACAGCGGTTAGTATGGAAGCTTACGTAATGGAAAATATAAAAAAAAGTATAAGATAATTGTGATCCACAATTCTGACTTGTTTTCTCAGAATCGCAGGAAATAAACTCACATAAATAAAACCAAAATTGTGAGATATAGACTTGTTTATAACTTCTGACAATTGTGACTATTTCATGTCATTCTGACTTTATAACTTGCAGTTGTGAGTTTATATTATTCTGAGAGAAGTCAGAATTGCAAAATGTAAACTCGCAATTTTAATTTTTTTTTTTTTTTTTTTGTGAGATTGGGAGTTTTTTTTTTTTTTGTAGTCAGTGGCAGTTAGAGATCTGGGTAGGTAACAAAAGGTTTATAGGTTTAACCTGGAGTAGGGCTGGAAACAAAAATATTAGTGGTTGGAGAAGTGCTCTCTTCAACCAAGATAGAATTTCTTCAAAACAAAACATGATATCATTAAATAGTTCTCTTTATTCAAGATGGTACAGGAAACAGAATAACAGGGCATTTAAAACTTATTTCCCCAAGTTTATTAAAATACTTATAGGTAATGTTCTCATGTTTTTGTTTGTCAATATGAAATGAAATGACTGTTGAGGAGCTCAGCTCTGAACTTCTCTGCTGAAAACGCTTTCATTTGCCCTTCTTAAATTTGCCAGGCGTAGCACTTGTTTTCTGTTTCTTTTTTGCAGATCCTTTTATTTCAGGTTCCTATGCAATACAAAATAAAAATAAATAAATAATAAAATAAATATATATATTTATTTTTTACAAAATAAAAAAGATTCACAAAGAAATCCACACAATTACCATAAACTCAAACATGAAACTATAATTATTCAGAGTATTTAATTCTCAACATAGAACAAATTAGTTCCAGTCATTACAACCTACCTTGCGCTTCGAGGAGATTGATCCGGTTACAGTAAAGAACGTGTCCAGCCTGCCCTGGGTGCTCCCTTGTCTACTCTTCGTGATCTTCTTACAGCCATTGCGGATACGATCCTCACTGACAACAGACAAATTCAAAACATATTCTGCTGCTGTGAGAACATAGCCAAAATAATACAATAATAATACAAAAAGAACAAGTTTACCTTTATTTGTTCCATCTCACAGCACAATAGGCTTCACTTACCTGCTTTCCAACAATATGATGCTGGTTTTTGTGCCAGAGCTGATGCTATTAGTAATAGCTGTTCATTTACACTTATGAGATTTGATAACACTTTACAGTGACCTTGTTATATACACCAATCAGGCATAACATTATGACCATCTTCCTAATATTGTGTTGGTTCCCCTTTTTACTGCCAAAACAGCCCTGACCCATTGAGGCATGGACTCCACTAGACCCCTGAAGGATGGTAGGGTGCATTATCCTGCTGAAAGAGGCCACAGCCACCAGGGTCACCTTCACTTCCTACATGCATCAATGAGCCTTGGCTGCCCATGACCCTGTCACTGGTTCACCTCTGTTCCTTCCTTGGACCACTTTTGATAGATACTGACCACTGCAGACCGGGAACACCCCACAAGAGTTGCAGTTTAGGAAATGCTCTGACCCAATCGTCTAGCCATCACGCTGCATTCACACATGTTGGCATTAATGCTTGACAGAGGGCGTGGCTGAAACTTGGCGCTGATGCGACCGTCATAGTGACAACAGCCAATCACATCACTTGCCGCTTGGACCACAACACAACACGAAGGAGGCGCCTTTTGACGAATGATAAACAGAGTACACTGACACAATACAAGCACGATACATACCAGATTCATCAACCGTCTCTGCCACCTCCTTCCAGGCCTGGTCGCTCCGGTTTGTGAACAAAGATTGGTCGTACAGAACCGGGTGATTGCCCACCGCAATTATCAGTTTTTCCTCCATTTTGATCGTTCTTCATTCACCGGTGTTTTAAATGAACACAATTGGCTAGCGTTTGCTCTAGGGTATTTGCATACGACGATCTGTTAAAGTTTAAAGTTAAACTTAAAGTTGAGAAATCTTGAACTTCTGCTGCTTGCAACGCGAGTGAAGTGACGGAACCCACAATTCAGTTACGGCAACGCATGAAGTCACCTATTCAAAGTAAATGGGAAGCGTTAACGCCCATGCCCCATGTGAATGCAGCATCACAGTTGTCAAACTCAAATCCTTACACTTGCCCATTTTTCCTGCTAACATCAACTTTGAGGACAAAATGTTTACTTGCTGCCTAATATATCCCACCCACTAACAGGTGCCGTGATGGAGATAATCAGTGTCATTCACTTCACCTGTCAGTGGTCAATGTTAAGCCAGTAAAAATGACACCTTAAAAGCAAGGGTTACTTTATTTTAAGGTGTCTGTGTTACAGTGCAATTATACATTTAAGTACTGAGTAATACTAATTAACATGTTCTTACTATAGGATTTGGATTATGGTGTTGTTTAGGGTTAGTTGCATGCAATTATGCACAATTTATAGTAATTACTAACTACATGCAACAAGGACACTAAAAGTGTTACCAACTAAAGCGTAATTAGTATTTGTAAATTAAATAATTTTATTTAGGTTTGAGAACCTAGGCATGGCATGTTTTAGGAGTCGCTGCAGAGTCCAGCACCCTTTTGGCAGAAATAAGTATTTGCAGAGATTTAAGCTGGTTTGTACCTGAACTGTTTCTCAGCACACATGAACTGAATTAGTCCCTCCTCATCAGGTTCATTCCACTTCAGATCGACAGATGGGCCGTCCACAACCTCAGGCTCCAAGAACAGACCCCGAGCCTCTTTATACAGCCAGTTCTCTGGAGCTGGGTGCTTCTGCAGCACAAACCGAACACAAATAATATATTGTAAGCCAACTTGATGATGATGAAGGCTGGATGTAGTGGTTAAAGACAGTTTAACAACTTTCTACATTTTGAATAAATATAAAATTTCACACAAGGTGACTAAATGTATGACAACGTACTAAAGTTTTTCCTTTGCATTTTCGCGTACAGACAACAAAGTAAAAACGTTAACTTTCCTTTTCATAAAACACATTCTTTCACAAGAATACACGAAAACAACTAAAAATGCTGTATTATGCATGTCAGGCAAGTAGTTGAAAGAAATATTACACCCCTATAGACTGAACAAGTAATACGCATGTGCATGACGTCACCAATTTGACGTTTCACAAATTCTGTGTGTGTTTGAGTTTTTTTTTCTCTCTGTCTTTACAGTGCAGTGAGTGCAGTGTATTTGATGCACCATAAACTTGTGTGTAGGGGCTCGACTCTGTTCCTTGGCTGATGTAGAAATTATACACTACATTAACTTTTTTTTTGTGAAAAAAAATTACCAAGATTTTTCTGAATTATTCAGATTTAAAAGAAGCAGACGCTGCTGCTAGCTTGTTCCTTTGGTAGTGGATGGGAATAGTGCACAAGTGGCTAGAGCCCACCTATTCTTGCCATGTCGCTCACCCCTAGGGTGCATCTCAATTAGATCCCTAGCTTCCTAGGTCGTGAATCATATAACGTGTACATGAATTCGGGCACTGGTAAGGACAGTAAGGACCCTGGCTTCCTGAACACATTGGGACACTGAGGACGTTGTCATGTTGCCAGAAATCAAGTCATTGTACTAACACTACTGGTATTTATGAACAAAACAGCAGAACTGATATCTTTCTGACATTATTTTGTATGTTATTTAAATACCATATGAAGGGGGTGGCTGGTGGCTGTATGATGACTGAAATCACGAAGTGGCCTTAAACAATTACTAAAAAGTTTTCTAATGTTTATTAGAAACAGCTTGCGCCGCCATCTGCACTATTAGCATGCTCACCATTAGGGCTGTGCGATATTGAAGAAAAATTATATGCAATACCTTGTTAATGCGATATATGATATGCGATACGTTGTGTAAAAAGTGTGTAAAATCTATATAAATTATATATTTTTTAAATTTTAAACTGAGAATGATACCGTTTGTGTTTCACAGTCACCTGAATGATTATTTTTGTTATTTTAATTTATCTTTGTTATTAAAAATAAGAACTAAAAACAGTAGTTTTTACATGAATTAAATATACACTGATACATAAAGCTACAAAGATTATTCAGCCAAGAGCACTGAGTGAATTTTTCTTCTTTTGTTGTTTGACAGACAGAGGCAGAGTCACTGTATCAGGGGGTCACTGTACCAGCGGGGTCACTGTATCAGGCAGGTTACTGTATCAGCGGGGTCTACTGTATCAGCGGGCTGTCACTTTAAGACCTAATGTACGGATCCTATTGACACATTCGGTTTCTTTCCCCAACTGATATCGTTCACTTAAAGCATAACCGACTGTGTTTACATGAATATTCATCAAGACAGCCATTTTGACATAACTGTGTGTGTATTTGACAGTTCGAGTGTGTAACAAGACACAAAACAGAACTGAAGGGACCACACGCTTTCAGAGAGGTGGCTTGTGTGCACGTTTCAGTGTGTGTGTGTCAGCGCGGGGATTCAAGAAGTTGTTTCAAGTTACTGCGTTTAATAACTTTTTAACGTCAAGAAAGTCACAAGTAACAGTCGTGTGCCCAGTCTATTCTCTACTATATGAGTCAACCTAAAACGTACACTTTTCACAATGTTGAAGTAGCCTATTAAAATCATTCAGATATTGCGTGCCATTGCGATATGCATATCGCGATATGTACATTTGCGATATTTCGATATATTGTGCAGCCCTACTCACCATGGTCCAAATGTGAGTAAAAATCAGCACAGAAGCGGTGTTATTCACCAGTAGCCCGGCAACTTTATGAATTTTGACTGCATGGAAGGGAGAATGTGATATAGCTTAGTGCGATCTTCAAATTGCAACAGTTGTGATGTAATTACAGAAATATATAGTCTAACGCACTGCATGAAGTAAAACACGGCTTTCAGCTTTGATTCACAGAAAATGTTGCTCTGCAAGTGCTGCGCATTTGAGTCGCTTATAATTTGCATTTAGAAATGCAATGTGCACCAAACATCCGTAATGAGTGTAATTTATATATCTGTTGTCAAAGAGAAACATCTTCCTGGACCCCCCTGTGGCTTTCCACCAAAATAAAAGCTCAATGATTTAACGCAAGAAATACAGGCATTCATAAATGTTAGTATTGCAATTTTACTGTTGTTCTGTGAAACAAGAAATAATAATTTATATCATATAATAACTATTAATACTTTTTAATATTTTCATTACAACTACAATTAACCCTTTCTTTTTTGTCTTTTGCTGATCACAGCAGAAGACCACACCAGGTGCCACACCTGTCAGCTTAAAAAAAAAAAAAAGGCATGGTCTGATGAGTCTCGATGTCTGCACCGACATTCAGATAGTAGGGTCAGAACAACAAGAAAGCATTGACACATCCTGCCTTGTATCAACGGTTCAGGCTGGTGGTGCTGGTGTAGGGAATGTTTTCTTAGAACATATTAAGCATTTTTATGGTTATCGGTATCAGCCATTTTCAAAACCGATTTGCCAATAAAATAATTTCATTTTGAAATGCGCAAATCTGGCTCTGATCCAGCCACCTCTGTCAGAGCACACCGCTCTGTGACCTAGACTAATGCCCGCCCATCACCCATCTGATTTGTTGTGAGTCACGAGTCCGGCCAATCAACGTGGAAGGCTGAAGGCACTGAAAATGTTGCGCTCTCACACCGAAAGCACTTGCTAACAGGAGCTGCGCAGTGACCACGAAAAGGTAAGGCAGCAGTGATCACTATCAACTTGTAGTGATTTAAGTTGCATTAAATCACTACACTGAAGTTGCAAAACACCTCAATATAGTCTATTTAATGACAAGCAACCCCGTTTCCAGTTATACTGTGAATTCCCAGTCAATGTCCGTGCAGTGATAGCTTTATTGGAGTTTAGCTAACGTTAACAACAGCATGAGAGTTGAAAATAGCCTCAAAGCGGTGCTAGTGTAACTAAAACCTATTTTAGCTGCTTGCCATTCGGCCATCTTAACGTTATATTGTGAATAGATCATCAATGCGAATGAATTCACTCACATCTGCTGCTGCTGCGGGTTTTTAGTGTTCACATAGCTTCACTGAACTGCATCCATTAGGGCTTGTACTCACATGATTGCTAAATATTTCATAATACAGAATACCATTTCTATTATTGCTCACTGAATTATGCAATCTGATAAGCTAAGAGTGTTTAAATTGAGCTCTGTCTCCTGATTTGCGTCAGTGATCTCCGCGCTCTCTCATTCGATGAATAGCTGTCAATCATCTCACATGGCACGTTTCTGACTATCCTGTACACTTCCTGGTTTTTAGCTCCGTGATAAACAGTCAAACAAAAGTTTCTACACATAAAAAATAAAGAGAATCAATAAACAATTAGACTACGGGTTGTGTGTGATTTTCATGCGATTTGGGGTATAAATAAAGCAAATAAAATGACAAATATAACATATTACAACATCTTTATTAAATGACACACACACAAATATATATACATATATAAACACACACACATAATATGTGTGTATGTGTGTGCGCTTTTTTTAATTTAATCCATTGATGTGCAATAGTCACTTTTTTAGGCTATGTTTTAGTCATCAGAAAATAATTATGAGAGGTTAAGCTATTACACATAGCCTGCCCTACATTTCTAACATGTAAATGATTGAAGCTAATACTTCCCTTTCCCCAGCTGTTTAGCTGTAGTACAGTCCCAGCTAACAGACTTTTGTTATAAGAACGTTCTCCAAATATTCAGTGTTGGTTCCGGGAACGTGAAAAAATGTCCAGTTGTTGTTTAAATTGACTTCTTTAAGGTTTACAAAATGTTTACAGAATGCTGCTGATCCATGCACTTTTTATGTTGTTGTTATTATTCTTAATATTAATGTTGTTAATATTAACAGTTCTTCCAATTAAAGATATGGTAAAATAATTTAAAGGGAGTCTTTGTCAGAGGCCTTTTTATTCTTAATTTTGACATAAATTTTCATTTTTACACTAGACACATATTGGTTCAAAATATCAGTTATCTGTCTACTTCATCTGTAATAATCGGTATCGGTCCTGAAAAACGCATATCGGTCGACTCCTATTTTGGGCCCCTTAGTACCAATTGAGCATTGTTTAAAAACCACATCCCAAAGGTGCTCTATTGGATTGAGATCAGAAGATGGGCACACTGTGGTCATAAAGGGATGGACATGGTCAGCAACAATACTCAGGTAGGCTGTGGCATTTGGCAGGAAAAATGTTGCAAAAAGGTTATTTTCTGACCAAGCAATGCACTGACCACTAGAGGGCACAGTTCAGTAAGTACATGATCCTAGATGTATGATTTGAAAGGGCGCATCACTAATACGAGTACCATCTTTAAGATGTCATAACCTGCAATGTGATTCAAAAGTCAGTAAAGGCTTTTAAATAGTGTAAATAAACTTACATTTGGGTCAATATTCTCAAGGATCTCTTCAATAGAGCCGTGCTGTTTAATGAGGTCGATGGCCCTCTTGGGTCCGATTCCTTTTATAGTGCCACAGTAGTCACAGCCCAGTAGGATACACAGGTCAATGAACTGAGCAAGACATTCAAACATATACAAACAGCAATTAGAAAGAACTGACACTTCTAGATATTTACATAAAAAAAATAAGAGGATTTACTGAAAGCAAAAGTCTCACCTGTTGATGTGTCAGACCCATATCCTGTAGAATACGACTAAAATGAAACTCTTGGATGGGGAGCTTTCTAAGATGAAAATGAACCAGTTACTTGTGCATACCCAAACATCTCCAGCACCATAATACAGCCACAAAACAATTTCAGATACAAAGCATATCCAAACATACTTTGCTTCACTGGCTGTTAGATGCCTCAGCAGGACTGTCGTTCCAAATGTCAAACCGTCCATATCTTCTGTTGCTGTGGCAAAAACCTTCCCTGATTTCACCAGAGCAGCACAGCTCGCTTCAGCCTCACATGGAGCCTTAACACAAAATATATAAAATTTTGCTTAAACCCACAAAATAATTATCTGCATAATAATAATGGCATTTGTCAATGGCATTGGTTTTTATTCCTATAATTCTATATAATGCAGAGTCAGTGACTGGGGCAGTACCTCAATGTATGGGACTCCCATTAAAGTAAGTAACTTCTTGCATTCCTCGTTGTGTTGTTTGGTGACCTTCACTAGTCGCTTGCTGAACTTGTCAATGTTCTCCTGTTCACCTGTGAGAATTTTTGGAATTAGAATCCATTTTAAAGAATTATTTTCAAGAATACATGTGGTTTTGAAAGTGTGTGTACCTGCTTCCTGTGCCTGAGCAAGAAGTTTCTCAGCCTCTGCTCGTCTCTCGCCTCTCTTCTCCAGCTGCAAGAATAAATTAAAAATGACTTAAAAGTCCCCATGCAGTTAATTTTATCCCTGCAGTGTTTACTAGTTCTATAGAAGAACGACTCGTGCACATGCATCATGGTGCTCACGTGAACAGCGTCAGCCAATGGTAAGCCGGGGTTCTGGAAGCGCTGGACTGTTTACACTACATCATTAATTTGTTTTTGTTTGGGTTTTTTTGTGCACAAAAAGTATTCTCGTCACTTCAAAACATTACGGTTAAACCACTGTAGTCACATGGACTATTTTAACGAGATCTTGGATTTCATCACAAATATCTTCATTCGTGTTCCAAAGATCTGTGTATGTGCGCAGTATTCTGTGTTACAGATCAGGACTGGAGGTGGATTACGGGCCTCCTAAAAGATGGGGTGGATTTGTTGTTCTGGGCAAGCTGGCGCCTGCTCCAGATCTCGACGGTCACTACGTGCCTAATTCCAGGGTGAAAGCATCAACAAGTGCTCTATGGACACATGCATCTGATTAACTGACAATGTGTGGAAATTTACCATGACTGTTCATTTTCTCTTAGCCAATCAGAATCATCCACCTTGCAGTAATGACGTGGCTACTGTAGTGAAGACCAAGAGTCAGGAGTGTAATTAAAGAAACGTTTACTGAAGAATAGTTTGCAGTTTCATCAGCAGAAGCCAGCTTCAAGTCTCACAAGGAGTTCATAGGTCGCGCTCCCTCTCATCCCGTCCCTCGTACAACAATTTCTCAACAGTTATACTGTTTTCAAGGTCCATCCACGTCATTACTGCAAGTTGAATGATTCTGATTGGCTAAGAGAAAATGAACCGTCATAGTAAATTTCCACACATTGTCAGTTAATCAGATGCACGTGTCCATAGAGCACTTGTTGACACTTTCACCCCGGAATTAGGCACGTAGTGACCTTCCAGATCTGGAGCAGGCGCCAGCTTGCCCAGAACAACAAGTCCACCCCATCTTTTAGGAGGCCCGTAATCCACCTCCAGTCCTGATCTGTAACACAGAATATTGCGCACATACACAGATACACAGTCTCTCCAAGGTTGGAGTTGATTAAGCTCCAGTTCTGACCAGAAAGTTTCCCAAAACATACTGATAACATGTGCCTCAGTGAGAGGTACAGGCAGTATTCACCATAATTCAAACACACGACAAGTTCTGCTAGTCCCTAGGCCAGACCCTCAGTCACTCCTCAGAGACCAAATACAAACTTTAGAAAACATGAAAAAACAATCAGTGGTTCTATTGATAAGGCTTTATCAATTTATATTTATTTATTTATTTATTTATTTATATACACATACATATATATATATATATATATATATATATATATACACATATATAAGCGACAGTGGATTTCAGAATCCAACCTTTCACTGTAATATACATTTGTTACATTTTAAGTTATTTAGTAAATGTTTATTTCATTATTTGAATGTAGTGCGTTACCCTGATACGAGTACTGGCCATGTTTTATGCACTTACGATTCATCGTGTCTTCCTGTACTAAGGTAAAGCAGATTCTGGTATTTTAAGCAGCGTTGGTATATTAACATTATATCACGTAATGTAATACGGTTGTGAAATGTGGAGTTGAAATGTACAGGCACAAATATGCCATCTCGCAATACCTGGAACAGTGTCAGTATTTTTTACAGTGAATATATCTGGCAACGCAGCTTCCAGGATTTTTTTTTTTTTTTTTTTTTTTTTACTGTATATTTGTTGACAGTGTATGTTAGGGCTGGGGCAATAAGTGGATGCATCGTGAATCGAGAAATAATTCTGGATCAAGTGAGATTTTCCTAATGCATCGCGATTCTCTCTCGAACCAACAGCAGATGGCACTGTGTGCTTTAGACAGCCACATTGGCTCTGCTTGCTTCCAATTCCTTACATCACTTGAACATTCTATAAAATAATAATTCATAAAGTTCAAAAAGGTTGAAGTGAATTAGAAGGGTGTTCGCAGCGGGCTGTTTACACTAATCTCACATCATAAAAGCATTCTGAGGTGCAAGTACATTGTCAGACTCAGCTGAACATGAGCACTCTTTACTGAGAATTTGAGAGTGAGGTTAAAAACTAGCCTAGAGCGCCATCTGCTGTTAAAAACTAAGCTAAGAATTGATTAAAGAGAGAATCTCAGAATTGATGTATTGATTTATTTTCCCAGCCCTAGTGCACTTCAGCAATTCAGTATTTTATGGATGAAAGAATAGTTCATCCCAAAATGAAAATTCTTGAAAAAAGCAAAAGGGTTTGGAATGACCCAAGTATGAGTAAACATTGACAGTTTTCTTTAGAGTGATTGCACGTCTCTGATGCACCTCTCCAGATTTCAGCTGAGGGGGCTTCCCATCAAACACATAAACCGGCTTGATGCCACTCTCCAGCATTCGGATGGTCCTGTAGAACATGCCCATGAGGTGGCTGCGAAGACAAGGACATACGCATGTTTGAAAGTTATAATCATGCAAACTCACAACACAAGCGCTCATGGTCGTTTATGGTATGGATCTTGTGGCTCTATATCCTCTCTAATATATTTTTATCTCGATCCAAACGCACTTCATTCAAGCCCTTTCCATTCTGTGCGTTGCTTCTCTCTCCCACTAAAGAAACTAAAGCACCACATGAAGAGCTACAGATGAAAAGGTTACTTTAACAACAGACTTTATGTCACGTAATTCTGACTTTATATCTTGCAATTGCGACTTTATCATGCAATTCGCAGAAAAAAAAAAAAATTGTGAGATAAAGGCACAAATATCTTTTAAAATGTTTTATTCTGTCCCCTGGTCATCGACAGAACGCAAACAAAATGGTGCCGCCCCTTGTCCAAATATATAATGGATTTTTTAAATAACGTAGATCTTTCATGGGCTTTCTACTACATATTTCAGTAAGAGACATCATTTATGTTATATTAATCCATACAAGTCTTAACAAAGGGATTCCTTTAAAGGTCCAGAAATTCGTCAAGTTTTTTTTTCGCCAGGTCTTTAATTATATGATGTCATTACGTCTGGTTGCCAGCCAATCGCTGCATTGCTGATCGCAGTTTTGAGTATCGACGCATCTGCCCTTTTCAAGGAAAGCATGAACATGCAGTAATCTCAGATAACTTAATCCAGTTATTTTAATCCAAACCGCAAATTTGTTTGAAGAACCAAATTAGCCAGAGATCAGTTATTACGATTAGAACATCTGGCATCAGACCCCTGATCTTACACTTTAATATTCATATCCAATTGAGCTAAAAAAAAATGTTTTACATTTACATTTATGCATTTGGCAGACGCTTTTATCCAAAGCGACTTACATTGCACTCAAGGTACACATTTTAACATTTTGTCAGTTCTTGCTTTCCCTGGGAATCGAACCCATGACCTTGGAGTTGCTAGCGCCACGCTCTTATTGCTTGAGCTACAGGAAAGTTTTTAATTCTCAGAAACCAACGCTTTGGCTCTGAGGGCCCAATATGCTCATCTTTGATGACTATACACTTTGAACTCAATCAGCTTCTAGTTTTTCCATTTCATTCATGGACCGGTGATAGTAGACAACACTACATAGTCAGTACCGTCGCAAGGGCTGTGCCAAGTGTGCGACCGCACAGGGCCTCACACCTCACCAGGGCCTCAAGCAAAGTAAAGTGACAGCTGACTTGATGTAGCTAAAAGCCAATAGTTAAAGTTCATGTTTTTGTCCTTCAAAATACTATAATAATTAAAAGACATAGCTAAAAATGTGTACCGTGATGCTGTATTATTCTGCTTGTTAAAAACTTATGCAGTAACTTACAATATTTTTCTGTGCGTGAGACTGTGCGTGTGACTCATGCACATACATGGATGTCACTCAGCGCGGCATCACACGTCAGGCTCGTAGAGAGCACTTTATTCAGGCCATTCAAATTCTGATTTTGGCTGCCTCTGAAACCATAGATATTAGACTACCTAAGAAGTTCAAGTAAATAGGCTACACTAGAAATCCGCACTAATTGAAGGATGTGCATTTATTGCATGGACGGAGAAAGCATGGACGCCTGCAGTTCATCTGACGGTACGCACAAAAGGTTTTTTATTTAACACGTTATTTTTGTTTTAAATAACCATATAGACTAACTATTACACACCTTTCGGAGCATCAGTGCTGCAGAGCGAGTAAAGACTCGATCTCTAGATGTTTTAAACATTTTAAAATCTGAAAACTGCAAAAAGCAGCGAAATTGTCAGACATCCATTTAAGCGCATATTCAGAGGAAAATAAATTTTTGACTACACGTTTGATACATTCATAATTTAGAACATAATGTGTGCACTGCGCAGTTCAGTTACAGTTTAACTTCTTGAACCTAATGCTGTTAAACTGAATATACAAATTTTGTTCTTCTTAAATATCCACATTATTCGTCACTATAGCAACAGTAGGCCCCCGTTAATATACCCCAGGGCCTCGCACCCCCCTTGCGACGGGCCTGTACATACCTAGTGGTCTCTCCATCTTCATTCTGCAAAACATTACCGTCCTGTCTGACAGCGATCAAAAACTGATAGATGCACATGGACGCATCAATAGCAATCTTCCTTCCTGTATGCAAATATAAACACAGTTTTACTAGGAATAATAATCAGTCAGTCAATCTAATCTAAATGATAGGAGGCCTTACCAAAGTAGTTTTTGATGTCCTGCTCCTTGATGGCTGAAGGCGCGTGATCCGCAATGAGCTTCGCAAGACCGTGAATTCCCATAGCGACGAACTATGTTATCAGAAATATGAAGGGATTAATATCCACAAAGGCCAAAATATTAGATGCAAAATAAAGACCAACTTAGAGCAACTCATACACCAGAGAGGATACTAAAGATTTAAGGGGAGAAAAAAAAAACAAACAAACAAAAAAACACTTCAGGCACGCAAAACAAAGCTTAAAAACCCGCAAGCGTGTCATAAAGCGGCTTATGCACGCGCCGCATTTACGTAACAACACTTTACTAACTGCAAAACACAGAAATAAAAGACAACTTACCAATAAAATGTGTATTTTAGTTTCGTGTTTACAGGCGTACACACAGAGACGCAGCCACACGAGGAAACGTGCCGTCAAGAATTTCGCGCGAATTCTAAATAAAGGCATAAATAATCGAATTCCTGGTAGACGATGGAATCGATTAATCCAAATGGTCTATTCAGCCTTCGCAAGGAAGGACAACGGAACGTGCATCTCGATCGATTAGTCAGGACTGGCGAAACATCAACGAGAGGGAAGAAATGACACCGCTGTTCCTGGTAACGGTTATCACATGCACGCAAAGCGTTTTCTTTTATTGAAGCCTCACTTAAAGTTGTGACTTAAAGAATCCGAGAGTTTCTGAAGCAGGTGCAGGTGTTGCGCTGTAGCCCCGCCCACCCCGGAAGATCCCAAAGGGGGTGTTTTTATTTTTTAAGGTGACGTGGATTCGCTGTGCGCCGCTTCTGCTCTCGACCTTTCGGCTGTTTCATCGCGCAGAAGCAAAGATTGGATATCTTCAATCGCCAGCAATGGTCAGATATGACATTACACATACGCGTGTGCTGTTGACTGGATTTTGAAAAGAAAGAAGCGATTCTGAGGAATCAGAGGAAGCGTTTGAAACAGGTTTGGTGCATTTCTCGGATGCGGAAGTATTTCAAGCATCTTAGTAGGCGAAGCGGATTTATAGTGCTCTTAAATCAAAGTGCAGAGACTGATCGATTTGTTTCTCATTTGTGTATGTCTGAAGGACGCTAGCCACTGTTTATTTAACCTATCAAAGCTAGTTTGAATTAATCTAGTTGAGGACGATAGGGAAATGGTCCAATTCTTCCATTAGGAGACTCCACAAGAACTGATTCCGAGAACATTTTATTTTTATTTTTTTTTATAACAGTGTCGTTTCATGTACTTACTATATTAGTATAACAGTAAATTATGTATAATTGCAAACAACTGAACCAAACCCTAACTC
>CM031966.1:17108929-17143929 GCA_018749465.1 Paracanthobrama guichenoti | reverse complement strand
CCTCGACCAATGAAAGCTGCGATAGAGTCCAGACCTTCTGCCGTCAGTCTGAAGGTCTGGCTACGCGAGACTAGGTACTGTATCATTACTGTATGGTGTTTGAAATCGTAAACACTTAAACAATTGCTAAATAAACTGACAATTTGTTACATTTTCAAATACATTTATTTTATGTTTCTGACAGCGCTGCACAAGCTCACCGCAACATCTGCGGGACACCCATACCATCTTAGCTAGGGTCACTTCAAAGTGTCAATTGCAAGTCAAAATCGTTGAAACTGTGTTACTTGCCGGATAACTGTTTTATGAATTTTGCCAATGCTTGGTTGTGAGATTGTGATATGGCTTAGTTCGATCATCAGATTGCAACGGTTATGATGTAATTATATAAATATATAGTCCAATGTGCTACATGTTTAAGAGTGGAGCACAGCACTGTGTTCCTTTTTCCGTTTCGATTCAAAGTAAATGCTACTCCACACAAACCATGCAAGTGATGTGAATTTGAGTCAATTATTTTGCATTTTGTAATGAAAATTTTGTAATTTCCATCTATCTTCCCAAATTTTGAATGAGAATAGTTAATAAATCTGTTGGTAACAAAGAAGTGTTATGCTGCACTCTATCGCTTCTATCGCGTCTAGTTGGACGCGTGAACATCTTGCTGCATATAAAACGCGTTTATCAGGTCACTTCACCACGTGACAGCAGCAAGCAGGCTCCTGATTAGTTAACACGTCTTTACATTGACTTGACATGGAAATCACTCGCTCTAGACGCTCAATTCGTGTTCTGTGTGAACGCAGCATAAAGGTCTCCTTGTGGTTTTTCGCCAAAATAAAAGCTTATTGGTTTAATGTATGGAAGCAGAAATATCAAGGCAACTATAAATATTAGCATTGTAATTTTACTGTTGTTCTGTAAAATAATATATATATTTTTTTCAAACTGTTTAAAAATGTAAGGTCAGTGAAAAAAAAAAAAAAATGAAACTTTTATTCAGCAAGGATGCTTTAAATTGGACAAAAGTGACTGTAAAGACAATGTTTAAACACAGACTAAAAATCTATAAAAGTGTATTAGTTTCACAAAAATATTGTTAATAATTAGAAATGTTTCTTGAGCATCAAATCAGAATATTAGAAGGATCATGTCATTCTAAATTGTAATATTTCACAGTATTAATGTTTTACTGTATTTCTGATCAAATAAATACAGCCTTGGTGAGCATAAGAGAGTTAAAACACAACAATCTTACCAACCCTAAACTTTGGAAAGTTTGTTTATTTTAGATGTAGACGAAATATCAAATATGCACATTAAGTGTCCAAATCTTTTTGAGGCTGCTGTTTACTATTTGACTGTGTTGATGTATGCTAATTCAGCG
This sequence comes from Paracanthobrama guichenoti, assembly GCA_018749465.1. Classification (NCBI taxonomy): domain Eukaryota; kingdom Metazoa; phylum Chordata; class Actinopteri; order Cypriniformes; family Gobionidae; genus Paracanthobrama; species Paracanthobrama guichenoti. The sequence continues at coordinate 17,142,542 of CM031966.1, read as the reverse complement.
AATAAAGCATCACGTCTCTCTTCATTCACTTTTTTTTTTGTACATCAGGTGGGGTTGTGGACGCACTTGGACTTCAATATAGAGTACAATGGCGACTCTGTGATCTTTGCCAATGTGTCTGTGAAGGATGTGAAGCCGGAGCCATTAGAGGAAGGAGGGGCAGGCCATGGTGCGGGTGTCGGCAGTGGTGGTCTGTCGATCACCCACACTTACAGCGTTCGTTGGTTTGAGAGTACATTGCCCCATTCACGCAGAGCGGAGCGCCTTAGAGATTATTCCTTCTTTCCCAAGACTCTGGAAATCCACTGGCTGTCCATCATCAACTCACTAGTGCTGGTGGTGCTACTGCTGGGCTTCGTCATCATCATCCTCATGAGAGTGCTGAAGAATGACTTCGCCAGGTGAGGAGGAATCTAAAGTCACATTCACTTGATTTACATAATTGTATTTAATTAATAATGAACAGTTTTTCTTGCTAAAAGGTTTCAGTCCTACATATAGAATTCTAATTAGATGAGCTGTGTTTGAAACTGTAAAATAATGCTGTAAAACACCTGTGAGCTCATATTCTAATATGACAAATTACTGTGTAACTTGGCACCGGCTGTAACTGCTGGTACCGGATTGGACCCCCTTTTGCCTTCAGAACCTTGAGGTATAGATTCAACAAGGTTCTGGAAACATTCCTTAGAGATTCTGATCCATATTGACATGATAGCATCACGCAGTTGCTGCAGATTTGTCAACTGAACATCCGTGATGTGAATCTCCCAGTCGACCACATCCTAAAGGTCTGGTGACTGTGGAGGTCATTTTAGTACAGTGAACTCATTGCCATGTTCAAGAAACCAGTTTGAGATGATTTGAGCTTTGTGACACGGCGCATTATCCCACTGGAAGTAACCATCAGAAGATGGGTACACTGTGCACTGGTCAGCAACAATAGATGGGCTGTGGCATTTAAACAATGCCCACTTGGGACTAAGGGGCCCAAAGTTTGCCAAGAAAATATCCCCCACACATGACACCACCAGCACCAGCCTGAACCATACAAGGCAGGATCCATGTTTTTATACATACACCAAATTTTGACCCTACCATGTGAATGTCGCTGCAGAAATCAAGACGTACCATACCAGGCAACATTTTTTCAATCTTCTATTATCCGATTTTGGTGTGAATTGTAGCCTCAGTTTCCTGAAGTGGCACCCGGTGTGAGCTTCTGCTGCTGTAGCCCATCTGCTTGAAAGTTCCACGTGTTGCGTGTACAGAGATGCTCTTCTGCAGAGTGCAGACCTTGGTTGTAGCGAGTGCTTATTTTGGTTACTATTGCCTTTCTATCAGCTTGAACTAGTCTGGCCATTTTCCTCCGTCCTCTGGCATCAAGGCATTTTTACCTACAAAACTGCCACTCACTGGATATTAGGGATGTGCCCGAAGCCTGAATGCAAATTCGGAAAATAACACATTTTTTACAGAACATTTTGTCCTCAAAGTTGATGTGTTAGAAGCAGGAAAAATGGGCAAGCGTAAGGATTTGAGCGAGTTTGACAAGGGCCAAATTGTGATGGCTAGAACTGCTCCAAAACTGCAGCTGTTGTGGGGTGTTCCCGGTCTGCAGTGGTCAGTATCTATCAAAAGTGGTCCAAGGAAGGAACAGTGGTGAACCGGCGACAGGGTCATGGCTCATTGATGCACAGGGGTGGCCCTCAAACAGACGAGCTACTGTAGCTCAAATTGCTCAAGAAGTTAATGCTGGTTCTGATAGAAAGGTGTCAGAATACACAGTGCATCGCAGTTTGTTGTGTATGGGGCTACATAGCCGCAGATCGGTCAGGGTTCCCATGCTGACCCGTCCACCACCGAAAGCGCCAACAGTGGGCACGTGAGCATCAGAACTGGACCACGGAGCAATGGAAGTGGTCTGGTCTGATGAATCATGTTTTCTTTTACATCACGTGGATGGCCGGGTGCCTGTGCGTCACTTACCTGCACTATGGGAAGAAGGCAAGGCGGCTGAGGCAGTGTGATGCTTTGGGCAATGTGAGGCTGTGGCCTCTTTCAGCAGGAAAATGCGCTCTGTCACAAAGCAAAAACAGTTCAGGAATGGTTTGAGGAGCACAACAAGGCCTAGTGGAGTCCATGCATCGATGGGTCAGGGCTGTTTTGGCAGATTCGATTTATTTATTTATTTATTTATTTATTTATTTATTCAATGGAATTATTGGCTGGTCTTGTGTTCTGTTTGTTTACATTACATTATGCATGCATATTAAACTGTAATTTTAGGTTAATTCAGTTCAAAAGGAAATATTATGTTTATTACACATTTAATTAATAGCCCATTTGGTACTCCAAGGATACTAATGTTTCCATTTGTCAACCATTACATTTGTTTCTGTTGTTCCCTGAGTAACAAATGCAAAAACAAGTTCTGACTTAGCGGCTCACCAAGGCTACATTTATTTGCAATATTGTGAACTATTATTAATATATCTTAATATAAATGTATTCATTTGATTGCAAAGCTGAATTTTCAGCATCTATTACTCTAGCCTTCAGTCATGATCATTCAGAAATCATTCTAATATGCTGATTTGGTGCTCAAGAAACATTTATTTGTTTTTTTTTTATTATTATTATTTTAACTAAAATGAACTAATGAACAATTTGTTTACAGTATGTATTAATCTTGTTAATTTTAGTTAATAAAAATCCAGCTGTTCATGTTAGTTCACAGTGCATTAACTGATGTTTACAAATGCTACATTTGATTTTAATAATGTATTAGTAAATGTTGAAATTAATATTAAATAAGATTAATAAATTCTGTAGAAGTACGGTTCATTCTTAGTTCATGTTAAATATAGCTAACTAATGAAACCTTATTGTGAAGTGTTACCATTATTATTATTATTTTACTTTCAAAGTATTAATTTCTTTTACTGACCCCAAACTTTTGAATGGTAGTGTAACTCTTGCCTTTTATTTTGTATAATGTATATTATCATAGTAAGTCAGGTGAAATCAATGAAATAGGCAGTATTTTTGTGTTAAATTATCTATATAGAGGAAGGAATATACTGATCAAACGCTGTGACTGTGTCTACAGGTATAATGTGGAGGAAGATGGGGGATGTGACGATCTGGATCAGGGGGATAACGGATGGAAGATCATCCACACAGATGTCTTTCGCTTCCCACCATATAAGAGCCTCCTGTGTGCTGTGTTAGGGGTCGGGGCACAGTTTCTGACTCTGGCCACAGGTATTATATGCTGCATTATAGAAAACTCTCAAATGATTAAAAAATGAATGCACATTTTCAAATGAGCTAGTTTGAGCATGCTAAAATACTCTTCGTTTATTTGAGGACAGGGCTGTAACCACCATAGACATTGAGGGGGATAAGATCCCTCTGACCACTGTGAAGGACTTGTATATGTCATTCCCAAGAATAATGGATGCTGTATTGGCTGTAAAAGGAGCCAATACTAAACCATACTAATAAATTATTGTGGTCTAAAACCAGGTGTTTCATTATCCAGCCCCTATAAGTAGCTAAACATTAAATATTTGACAACCGTTTCATGATAGAAATGTTAAACGACTGACAGTATGTCCAGCAACAAACTACTCAGCTTTATTAATTTTTGACATATTAGACATACAAATCAGTAAATGTGTGCATATTTTAAAAGAAAATATTCATTGCAAATAGTTTAAATTGGTCACGTTGCACTTTTTTTATTCCCTTACATTCCATTTAATCCTTTAATTTAATTTAAATTTTTGGTCATTTGAGTAATTTATTCCTTTTATTTATCATTTCTGCAGGTTTGGTCAACCCCTATCTATAGGCAAAACCCCAAACCCCCCCGATACCACAATTAACATTAATGAAACAGGACAGCCTATAAAGACCTGCTGTACTGTAATATAATGCTACACATCAGATGTTTTACCCCCAGTTAACCAAACGTTCACTTAAGACAACAGATAATGTTTGCGTGAATACTCGCCGAGACAGATAGTTTGAATATCGGGATCGTGCGCTGTCTGAGACGTCTTTGCGGGCGCGCTTCGGAACTGTCAGTCAGCGCGAGTAAGATCGTTTTTCATGGACGAAGGAAAGGTACTCCTCTCAAAACTTACAGATAAAGATACTTCGCTGTTTAATTGCTATTTGGAACATTGGTATTATCAGCTTAATGAAGTAATTTTTGTTAACTTCAAAATCAACATTGTTTTGCCTTTAGCTTGAAATTATCCTGTGCACATTCCAACTCATTTTGCCAACATGGGTCACAAATATTAAACTTACTAGTCAACTACTAAATAAAGTAATTGGTTGTTTGATGACTAGTCGACTATCTTGTATGTGACCTGGTCAGTTCCAGTAAGCCTCAATCAGCTCAGTTTAGCGAATTTAATAATGGTATAAATGTGTTTGATATAAAAAATAAAAAAAAATGTTTATTAATCATGTTAATGCATTAACTTTGTCAGCCCTATTTATTTTATGTTATTACCATTTTTGCCACCTCATTTAGTCGGTCACTAATTTGCATTGATGATTTGGCAATATTCTATGTAAATGTCTTGGGATGAAATTGGGATGAATATGAGAAGAGAGTTGCAGATAGGAAGAACATGACCTTCAGATACCCCTCTTTCCCGGTTTCTTTAGGAATCATTGTCATGGCACTGCTGGGGATGTTTAATGTCCATCGTCATGGTGCCATAAATTCAGCAGCGATTGTATTGTACGCTCTGACCAGCTGTGTGTCAGGTTACTGTTCCTGCAGCTTCTACACACAGATCCAGGGCCAGCGCTGGGTCTGGAACATTATCCTCACCTCTGCGCTCTTTTCTGGTGAGACACAACAATCTTCTGTATTTAAAGATGGTATATACAACAGGAGCACATTGTGTGGGGCATTGTTTCACACAATGCAATGTGCTCAACATGATTTTCAACTTTCCAGTGCGTTTAGATGTTAATCTCTTGCCTGACTCATCATACATAATGTGCAGCATGCTAGTATTCCATTCCAAATATAGTCTGTCACAGTGCTTTCATAAGCACATGTACCTGACATTTCCCCTGCTCACTGTTGCTCTCTTGTTCTTCTCTATTTCACTGTCTCTGATTCATTCAGCCCCCCTCTTCTTCACCTGGAGTGTGGTGAACTCCGTTCACTGGTGGAGCGGGTCGACCCAGGCCCTGCCTGCCACCACTGTGCTTCTACTGCTTGGCGCCTGGGTGCTAGTGGGCTTCCCCCTCACAGTCATTGGTGGGATCGTTGGAAAGAACAGAGCAGGCAACTTCCAGGCCCCGTGTCGCACTCGTAACATACCTCGCCAAATTCCCCAGCAGCCCTGGTACAAACACGCGGCTGTGCACATGGCCATCGGCGGCTTCCTGCCTTTCAGGTAAGAGTAGCGAGTCTCAGCAGACGATTTCCAGACAGTGGAATCTCTTCCTTCCTGTAAACATTTTTAAATCGTATTACAGTAGTGGCCAAAAGTAGTCTGGATGTTTTTGCGTGTGTTCGTAATTTCTTTGACAGCCTGGCGTTAACTTCATTGCGTTATCATCACAGATAAACTCTGATAACAACTATGCAATATGCTAACAAAATGTTTAATAATATTTGGTTTATTATTAAAAATAGTAAATTTTACACCTGAAACTGGGTGAAATTGTCAATTTTCCATTACTTTTGACCACTACTGTATATAAGATAACATTTTTTTTTATACAATATTTAAAAATGTTTTATAAGAGAATTATATATTTTATATTATATATTAATATAATATCATATAATACCCATTTAAAAATGGAATATAATATATAAGGGAAATTTTTATATATATATATATATATATATATATAAGAAAACATGTTAACATATTGAATTTAAAAATATTTTATATAATGTAAAAAAACTTTTAAAAATATTATATTATGAAAGAAAACATGTTAACATAATATAATTTATTATATTATAATTTAAAAATAATTTGATACATAATAGAATATATTATATAAGAAAACATGTTAACATAAAAAAAAATGTATATATAATATATAAGAAAAATATTTAAAAATGTTTTCTTGTATAAAATATTTTTTAATTTGATGTTATACATTTATACTGTATATTATACATTTAAGAAAACATGTTTATATAATGTATTAATATTTTTTGCATTTTGTATATAATAGAATATATTATATAAGAAAATATTTTAACAATATTATGTTATATAAATAGGAAATTATTTTAATATAATATTTGAAAATATTTCTTATATAAGAAAAAAAATTATGTACTAAATACTGAATGAAAAATATAAAATATATTATATTGCCGGTATATTATATAAAAATAAGATTTTTTTAAATATAGGATAATATAATTATAATAAATATAATTTTTTTATTATTATATATTAATATTATATTATCTTACTCTTCTCCTTCCACATCTGTTTTTCTCCTCTTGACTCTGTAGTGCCATCTCGGTAGAACTGTACTACATCTTTGCCACTGCGTGGGGTCGTGAACACTACACACTCTATGGCATCCTGTTGTGCGTGTTTGCTATCCTGCTCTCGGTGGGCGCCTGCATCTCGGTGGCCCTCACCTACTTCCTGCTCTCGGGTGAGGACTACCGCTGGTGGTGGAGAAGTGTTCTTAGCACTGGCTCCACTGGCATCTTCATATTTGTTTACTCTCTCTTCTACTACCACAATCGCTCCAACATGAGTGGCCTTGTACAGAGCGTCGAATTCTTCGGATATTCTTTGCTCACTGCGTTTGTTTTCTCGCTCATGCTGGGAACGGTCTCCTTCTGGGCTTCTCTGGCTTTTATTCGTTACATCTACCGTAGCCTTAAGATGGACTGAGGGGAGACCGTTTCCTCTCAAACTGACCCCCCTTCCCCATCAAATGGGGAAAGAGACTCATGGACCAGGTCTTCGTGGAACCCTGCATGAGCAGGTTTTGTGTTGAAGTATATTAAACTATCAAAACTGTTTCTGATGCCAATCTTTAAAGGAATAGGGAACAGGCCAAGTGACTTGACTAAAGACTAATTTAATATTTTATTTTGCTCATCATTACCCTGATACTTAAAATTCACATAGATATATAGTTGCTAGATTATCTGCACATCAAATACAGAAGTATTTGAGAGTCAGCTGGATCGTTTGTTCTGAATGGGGCAGATTTTCATACTTCAAAATGTTGCTTTATGCCATGTATCCAAGACTTCTGTTTTGGATTTTCTTAATGTAGTGAATATGACTACAATGATTAAATGTTGGGACAAGAATTAGAGGCCTTCATACTTTGTTTCAGAAGACCATTGAGGAGCAAGAGCACTTATATGTACTGTAGGTGAGTTTACTTGATTAAAGGTGCATGGAAAAGAGACATGTCATATTGTGTACAAATGTTGCAATATACACATTTTGAGTTTTGGAAGGAAGGTTTAACACAAGCAAGAAGAAATGAAGAACAGATTATGGAAGCAATACCATCGTCTGAAGTCGCCATCAACTGTGATCTGCTGAAATGTAAATACTATGTTTTCAATAAAGCCACTTTTATTACAGTAAGAGAAATAAATGTCGGTGAAATGCAATGATGGTGGTGTCTATCATATAAATTTATGTAAACAGACAAAAGGATTTAAAGCTCACTGTCAGATATAGTTTGTCCTTTTGATCTGTTCTTATACACTGTTCAAAAGGTTGGGGTCAGTAAGATATTTTTTTTTTTTGTGTGTGTGAATGTTTTGGGGGAAAGTCCCTTAAACTCACCAATGCTGCATTTATTCAATCAAAAAAAGTAATATTGTAAAATTAATTATTTTAAAATGTAATTAATTTTCAGGAACCATTACTTCAGTCTTCAGTGTCACATAATCCTTCAGAAATCATTCCCATATGCTGATATGGCGCTAAATAAACAATGTTGAAAACAATTGAATTGCTTAAAAGTACTGTGTAACGTTTGGCCCTTTAGCGGTTAAAAAACAAAACTGCATACATTTTGCAGAAGAATTGTTTTGGTTGTGCTTCTGCATTCAGCAGTGCGCATTATCCTGCTGAAAGAGCCACAGCCACCAGGGAATACAGTTTCAATGAAAGGGTGTACATGGTCTGCAGCAATGTTTAGGTAGGTGGTACATGTCAAAGTAACATCCACATGGATGGCAGGACCCAAGATTTCCCAGCAGAACATTGCCCAAAGCATCACACTGCCTCCGCCAGCTTGCCTTCTTTCCATAGTGCATCCTGATGCCATGTGTTCCTTATATGTAAACAACAAACACTCACCCGGCCATCCACGCAGTGTAAAAGGAAACGTGAGAAGGCCTCCTTCCATTGCTCTGTGGTCCAGTTCTGATGCTCACGTTCCACTGTTGGTGTTTTCTGTGGTAGACAGGGATCAGCATAGGCACCCTGACCGGTCTGCGCCTCTTTAGTCTTATAACTGTAGCTTTTGTTGTAGATAACATGAAATCTTGTATTTCTAGGCTAGCTCTAATTTGTTAGTGAGAGTAGGCCTATACGTTTACGCAACACCGTTTTAAACTAAAAATAGAAAGCTCAATGCGTTAGCTGTTAATTTACATGCCCCCAAAACACAGATGTCATGAAAACAGGTTTTTCAAGTGCATGTTTGAAAACGATATGGTTTTGTCTATGTAAACAAAAAAAAAAAAGTGATGGCATGCACATGCGTATTATATGGTCAGGCTATAGGCATTCGCGTTTGTTGCGAGTGGTGTCTTTATGCTCAAAACAATACACAAGTCATAATGTGACAAAAACACTGGGGGAATTTAAACACATTGATAAATTATGAGACTGCAATTACATGACACTGAAAAAAGGAAAAGTATTGCAAACAGATGTTATGGCTTTTTTTGTTCTCAGATCATTTAACTGAAAACAGCTATTTTTCAAGTTCTTTCACAAAAATAAGAGGTTTAGCATTTAGAGATTTAGATTTATGAATGTGGAATTTAGCAAGTAACAAGATCAGATTAACTACAAAAAATATTTTAGATTGATCAAACAACACCCAGTACCACATCCTTCCAATACAACACTATGAATTTAATTCCTAATAAATCTTGCCAAAACATTTTAGTAAAGGGACAATGTCAAAAGAGATGAACTAGTTTCCTCAGAGCTGTCACAGAAAGAGCACCTGGAAGTATCCTTAGGTAGTGACTTGCAGGGTAACTCATGAACTATTTTAAAAGAAAGCTCACTTTATTGGTCATTTAAAAAAATGAAACTGCATTATTCCAGTAAGCAGTCACAGGTGGTAAAATGAACATCCTTCTGAAATAGCGAACTGACTGAACTATTTTTATAGGGTGAAGCAAAGGATTGATCAAACTCAGAGACTGGAAGTAGAGATTGAGTACCTCTCAAGAGAGCACCTGATGGGATCAAACCCATAACTACTGAATTTTTTTTGGGAGAAATGGGAGAAGAAAAAAAAAAAAAAAAAAAAAAAGCTACCAACCTGGCATGCATGGTTTTAATCAGGTTCACAGATCCATGTGACTGGGATCATGTCAATGTGGTCATAAATTCAAATATTAAAGTGAAATGGCAAGTTTTCTACATGTCATGTAGATGTATCCTCAGTCACATTGTGGGAGACCGTTACTAGGCTGCAGTTATGGTCAAGTGATGAAACCTATAGTTAAAAAAACCTTGGAAAAGGGAGGAAAAAAAAGCCACAACTAGTGTATAAAGTTTAGGAACAGATAAAACATTTATTCCTCAAAGAACTGTTTGTGTGGGCAGGACTACTTTGCAAGTACAAGCCTGAGTGTCAATGACCATATACAGATGAGCAAGAATTTCATAAACTGCAGAGTGTAACAGATCACATACAGAAGCAGGGAAATTGATACATAGAACAGAAAACAGTGCAGTACAGACCACCTTTTGTTGTACACATCAGATGTAGGAGCAGTGCCTTGCATACAAATTCATGGAACAAGAAATTTGTCCTGACTAAATTTAAAAAGAGAAAACGAGCACCTGGAAGAGCAGAGGGATCAAGATATTAAATACTCTGAAAGGTACAGTGAAGTTATAAAAATAGATCTCGGTATAAAACATGCTGAGAGTTTAAGAAAAAAAAAAAAAAAAAAATCTTGAGACATGTCTCATTTTGCCCCGAAATGGCAACCCATGACATCACAGCCTAAAAATTTCCAACAGTTTGCTGCCAAAAAATAAAATATTTACAAAATACGGTGCGCAGGGCTGAAGGAACTTAATATATACAAACAGCCACTGGACTCACAGCAGAGTCATTCCTTTTGTTGACCATTGGGCACTAGGCATGGATGCCATTTGAGTAGGGCTGCTTCCTTTGTTCGCTGCATTACCGCCATCACGGGCTTGCATGTAGCTAGTAGGGTTGGGGAAGTCATAGTGCGTCACAGCTGGGGGAAGAGGCCAGTTTCCCGGGGGTCTTTGGGTGACCTGGGTAGGAGAGCGTTGCTGTGGGTAGCTGGGGTAGAAGGGTGTTTGTGGAGGACTCCTCTTGAACAGGGAGTCTCTCACCTGAGGATTACTGTAGTGGTCTTGGTTTGCTCGAGGGGTTTCAGCCTGAAACTAAAAGAAAAGGACCTTATTTTTAGAAAAAAAAAAAAAAAAACCTAATGAGGTGTCATTTGTATCATCGTGCCTTTAAGACATTAGCCAAACTACTGAAACATCTCCTTTGTAGATGATAACTTGCTCTATGTCCACACGGATCAGTTCTGCTACCAACAAGACAGAACAAGCAACAGTGTAGACACCGTCGTTTTAAAACCTGCATGACTATTCTGTGGAACAAGGCATTGAGAAAATCCCCATACAATGAAAAAAAAAAAAAAAGTCAATGGGGTCCAAAATATTGACTTTCATTGCATGGATAAACCGTTAGAATGTTCAATATCCGATTGTGTTCCACAGAAGATTCCATAGAAAAAAAAAAATTACGGCTTATGGCGGGTAATTTATATAATTGTGCCTTTAAAAGACACTACAGTACCCAAACTACCGAAATGCCTTTTTGTTGTGAATAATTTGCTCTACATAGTTCATTTCTTCTATCAACATAGAACAAGCGTCAGCATAGACACTTGGTGTCATTCCAAATTACTTTCTTTGGAAAGAATCTCTTTTTGGATGGGGGAAGAAATGAAATCCTGTGTTGGTTTGGACCCCATTGACAAAAACAAAAACATTCAAAATCGGTGTTCCTCAGAAAGAAGAAACATACTAGCGTTGTCAAAAGTACCAACCGTGATACCAAATCAGTTCTGAAGTTTTAAAAAAACGTGACGCTTTGAGCACTGTTGAGCGAAATCATAAACGGCCATTGTGCTTGCGCTCAAATAGGTCTGTGATTGGCTACAGCGATCAGTACTTTACAAATATGTTGTAAATGTACATCAATGAAGCTTTTCACAGAGCACTCGCACAGATACACAAGGAGCGTTAGAATGCAGGCGTCTATCAGCCTACCGGTCGACGCCTGCTTGTGCCTTCAAAACACTCCTGTGCGTTGATCATTGTAGCCAAATCACAGGCACATCCGATGAGCGTGTGAGCACAATGGCTAGAGGTGGCCAGAAAATGGTCAGGAGTTTACAATTAAAGCTCAACAGCACTCAGAGCGTCACATTTTTTAAAATTCAGTACCGACTTGGTATCACGGTCTGTACTTTTGACACCAAAACATACATGTTTGGAATTACATGGTTTGGCATGAAACTGCACTCACCTGAGAATGAGCAGCTGGTGTGTTGGGTACAGCATTAACTACATATCTCTCGGTCATCCAACTACTATCTCTCTGATGTCTCTTGAGTTTCATCCTACGGTTTTGAAACCACGTTTTCACCTTTGGAAAGAAATAGGAGTTGTTAATCATGACACTGAAGGTGATCCATTAAAGTTTTAGTTATTTTTCAACATAGTCTATAGTCACTAACCTGTTTGTACGTTAGTCCTGTCGCTCCAGCAAGCGTCTTCATCTCTGCAGGCGTGAGGTATCTCTGGACATTAAACCGGTGGATAAGAGCATTCATCTGCTCCTCAGAAAAAGCAGCCCGGGTCTTGCGGGGCTGGGCTGGACGTCTGGCTGGAGATGTGGTCAGCGTGGGCAGAGGCGGCAAGGCATCCACCCCCAAATTCTGACTCACCAGCTCCTCTCCTTCAGCAGAGACAGAGTTTGAGATCGGTTCGCCACTGTCAGGACTGCCACTGTCCGTTTCATAGTCCTGATCTTTCCAGGATGGGAGATTGAGGTTGGTCAGAGGGGCCCCCTCACGACTGCTTCCTGAGCTCCAGGAATCTATACACACAAAATAATATTATTAATTGAAACCTAAATAAAAAAAAAAAAACAGCAAATTCAAAGAGTAATACTATGAAGGTATATAAACACCACTGACAGAGATTACGTTAACGTTAAACTGTTATCCATCATATTATAAATAGGGCCTATGTATATTTGAGAATGAAAACCATTTTAGTTCAATATTAGTTCCATCAAAACGTCAATAACACCAATGAAACACGGATTTATAAACCACTGATAAAGAGGGATCTTCTAAAAATGTACTAATAACAGTTGAAGCATTTACAACTTCGAAAAAAAAAAACCTTTTTATTACATTGAAAATAGTAAGTCATTACAACTTCATTAGCCGGGAATTATTGGGGATGATCATCGGGTTACCTGGCGTATGGGCCTCTGAGTCGCTGGGTGCATCGCTGCTGGCCTGCTCTGCATCTTTGGCCTTTGGCTCGGACTCAGTCTTATTATAGGAGAGGAAGAGCCGTCCGTTCTGCGTGTGGCTCGGGTAGTTGCCGTAACTGCTCGCACAGCCGTTCTCCGAGCTCCAGGGTGGCGACTGCTGTGCGGTTTGAGCGGAGTAATAGCTCGCGGTGACCCCGCCGGATTGAGCGTACGCGGCCTCGGCCCAGCTCAGATTCGGGTGGCCGTGCTCAGACACCTGCGGGTACATGAGCCCGTATGCATACGCATGGTAAGATGGGTTGAAGTTGTAACTCACTGGTATCTTCCAATCCGCCATTCCCTCGTAGGATGAACGCAGAGCAAAAGTCAAATGTGCAGAGATGGACCTACTAACAGCACCTGCCTACAATAACCCAAAGGGTTCGACTACCCTCGAAAACAGATGCCAGTAACAGCTCTCCTCTTCATAATCACCCAAAAGGACCCCTTAACATGACCTGATGAAAAAAAAAACGCGTGGAAATGCTGATTTATAAGGCCAGGTGAGTGGATGTGGCTGGGGCGGATCTGCAAAGAGATGCGCGGACCAATCAGGTGCATCTTCTGAGGGCTGGCAGCCACACCCGCATTCCTCATTAGCTTAGCCAGGTACTCTGACATTTACATGATATTTGCATATTTTCATTTAGCGTTTTAGGTTTTACATTTTTTTTTTACACAACTTGGTTATTTATTGAAGAAATTTACACTGAAAACGAAATAATAATAATAATAATAATAAATAAAAATAAAAACATTTTCGCACCAATTATTTAAACATTTTTATATTTTTGTTTTTATTTAAAACATTTAACTTTATATGGCCTAATACTTTATAAAAAAACAGAGAACTATTAATCTTAAAGAAAATCATCATTATGTAAACACATATTTAAAAATGATGTATTTCAACATATTAAAAACATTGACTGAGAAATATTTAATAGACCTTATTAAAATGATCATGTACAAACATGATTATAGAAAGATTTTCAGTATTTTAAGCCTAAAAACACTGTTTTCACACATTTAATTAGTGCAGATCCTTCTTATCCCTCTAATCTATTGTCTGTTTTAACATTTTACAGTTACTTTTTCAGGGAAAGCGTGTATCAATCATTTCTTTTGATTAGCATGATTAATCCTATAAAACATTACTAAGCTTTATGTGAACAAGTTACCCTAAAAGTGCACCAATCTAGAGCTGTTTACCTTTGAAAATGTTTGTGGACTATGTATTTTGCTGGATGCACAGTTTGAATGCCTTAAAATTACCACCTGAATAGGTGTGTTTGTAGTCCACCCATATCGACTGCATTAGAATGGAAATATTTCTGTATGAGGTGAAAATATGAGCTAATCATGGGGTGATTAGAGAGACCACAGATCTGTTTATAGGTAAAGAGGTGTGAAAGGGTGGAGAGGTGGTGGCAGCAATGCATTTGCCTTTTGCACTTGTTTACCAATTCAGCAAATCAGACAAAAAAAGTAGTACATATTCCAGATATGTAGATGGTCTTTTAGTTAAACTTTAATGGCATATATGTATGTATGTATTTAATCGTTTGTTTGTTTTTAAGCATGTTTTGTTTAAATTATGAGGCCATTATTGTCAGATTTCATGTATTTATTTGTTTATTTATTTATGATTTATTTGTATTTTTAAACCTGATTTGAGTTTAAATTATAATACCAATGGTGTGATTTATTTATTTATTTATTTATTTATTTATTTATTTATTTATTTATTTATTTATTTATTTATTTATTTATTTATTTATTTATTTATTTATTTATTTATTTATTTGTTTGTTTGTTTGTTTGTTTGTTTGTTTTCCTTTAGGTTTCATTTAAAAAGTGTTCATTTATTTTTATTTATTTTTATACCATTGTTGTCAGATTTATTTATATATTTTTATTTATTTTTATTTGTTTGTTTGTTTGTTTTTAAGCATGTTTTGTTTAAATTATGAGAACATTATTGTCAGATTTCATTTATTTATGTAAATTGTTTATTTTCAAACGTTTTATTTGTATTTTTAAAACCTGATTTGATGTTGTCAGGTGATTTATTTATTTACTTGTTGTGTTTATTTATGTTGTTTATTTATATTATTTAGGTTTTATATACATTTGATTTTATTTTTGTTCATTTGTTTATTTATTTTTAATTATTGTATAGACTATTTGGGAAAAAAATGATTTTATTTATACCATATTTGTCCGATTTATTCATTTATTTATCATTATTTGATTTTAAATTATGATGCCATTGTCAGATTATTATTATTATTGCTGATTTTAGTGAAATTGAACTGTTTTAGATATTTTGTTTTTTCACCGTTTATTTATTTATTATGTTCTGTGGCCCTTTTTTGTAACGTATTGCACACTCAAGTCCTCTTCACTCATTCAAATTCAAATTCTTTCGGCTGGGTTTTCTGATAATCGTCGTATGCCATCTGTCCATTGCAGCTCTTTCTAATGGAGATTCAAATGCAAATAGCCCATTAGCGCTTCATCTTCTCTAGCAAGGATCCGCCTAAACACGACCCACTTCAAAGCAAACAGAAACAAAATACGAAGAACTGTATTGCTTGAATGACACACAAACAGTTTCGTATGGTTCAACCACAGACTTTAATCTTTTTTCAGAGGTTTGTGCACAGTGAAGTTCGACCTCCATCACCACAGCAGGCGCTGTTGCTATAGTACCGGCTCATAATGGCTCCCTGACGCACGTTTTCAGGGCTGTGGTCCCTTTAACGTCCTGCTCATGCGGCGTTTTCTCCTTCTATCCAGCGCGTGGTAACTTTGGGAACTCCGCACAATCGCTCGTGCAGTTAAATAATATTTCCCTGTGACAGTTTATTTATGTGATACTAACATAGTTCTCTAATATCCTTATGAGTGTCGCCTGACCTAAATCGTGTCTGAATACTGTCAGATTGTCATTTGATTTGCTGTCGTTTATTTGCAAATCGTTTGTCGTTTATTTGGTATTTTTGAATAAATAACGGTTAAATGATGTCAGAAGAGCTCGAGCGCATCCTGGTGAGGCTGACAGAACCGGACAACGCTGTAATTCAGCAGGTTAGATACTTACACGAAACTGTCATTCTGTGCCAAAACAGCCGTTATGGTATATTTGGTTCATTTAATACTGATTATATGAGTCAGTGGTTGTTTTCAGCGTGTAATCCTTGTCTTTTAATGCTCTGTCCAGCATAAGCATTATTTTGGAGCTTTTGGGTTTAACGTTAGTAGCTATTGTGTAAGCTCATGATGCCATGTCATGAATGTAACGTTAGTTTTCTTTATCAGGCCACAGCTGAGTTGAAACAGGCATTTAAAGATCCAGCTATCATCCCTGCCTTGTGTGCAGTTATGACTGGATCTCAGAACCCACAGGCAAGTTAATGTTTTTCATTTCAGTCTTTATATCATGTTTTCATAGTGTTGCTCAAAGACTTGTTTTCATTCTCGCTTCAGGTCCGTCAGTCGGCTGCAGTGATGCTCAGGATGAGAGTCAGAAAACACTGGAAGAAAATCAGTCCAGACCACCGAGAAAGGTTTTGGACATATTTTCACTTGTATAGTTTCATCTGTTTTAATGTACATTTGGTAATTTGTGATTCAAATGTTTTCTTCCTGCTCCCTCAGTTTGAAAGCAGTGGTGCTGCAGGCTTTACAGCAAGAAACAGAGTAAGTCTGGCAGTGCCATGCTATAATAATGTAAACCATGATACTGTATGATATTTAAGTTACATTTACACTGTACAATGTGGTATACTATCTGTATCTGGTATTACCATAGTTAGTGTACCAACTTGCCCAATTTTTATTGTTATGAGACATCGCTTTTTATCAGGGCAAACCTTTAAGGACTTAGTTATGGATCCAGAAAAACTTTACATTTTTAGCATGAGTACATTTAAAGAATCTTTCATAGAATTGTACACATTTTGTACTACTTGTATTTATGATATTATGTTGTTAAATGTTTAATACATATCTATAATGTAATAGCTGATGATGCATGTATAGCAATAAACTCAAATACTACTACTACCATAGTTTGCTGTCTAAGGAACATAGATTACTAGTAAACCATGGCATATACGGCAGTTTTTATTTAGGTGTTAATGTTAATTTTTATTTAATTTCCATTCCTCAGACACACAGTTCGTCACTCTCTCTCTCAGCTGAGTGCTGTCCTGGTGAAACACGAGACTCCAGACCGCTGGCCTGCTCTTTTCTCACCCTGTTAAACCAGTCTACTAAAAGTAATAACCCACAGGATAGACAGGTAACTCCATTTAAACTTGTTAAACTACCATGGTACATTTATGATATTAGATCATTATCAAATTCATATACCATGGTTTTTACATGGTATTATTTGAAGTACCATATTCAAAAAAACAACCAAAGACCCTAATAATATTTACTAATGATTAATTTAATTTATATAACATAAATTATTTTAATTGTAAATCAAATAATATTTGTATTAATTGCTCTCTCTCTCTCTCTCTCTCTCTCTCTCTCTCTCTCTCTCTATATATATATATATAAATACACATAATTCAAAAAGTGTGTATGTGTATATGTGTATATATATATATATATATATATATATATATATATATATATATATATATATATATATATATATATATATATAAATATAATATATACACACACACACACACACACACAATTCCCAAAAAGTTGGGACACTGTACACATTGTGAATAAAAACAGAATGCAATGATGTGGAAGTTTCAAATTTCAATATTTTATTCAGAATACAACATAATGACATATCAAATGTTTAAACTGAGAAAATGTATCGTTTTAAGGGGAAAATAAGTTGATTTTAAATTTCATGGCATCAACACGTCTCAAAAAAGTTGGGACAAGGCCATGTTTCCCACTGTGTGGCATCCCTCTTTTATAACAGTCTGCAAACGTCTGGGGACTGAGGAGACAAGTTGCTCAAGTTTAGGAATAGGAATGTTGTCCCATTCTTGTCTAATACAGGCTTCTAGTCGCTCAACTGTCTTAGGCCCCGATCACACAGAACGTGTTTTTGCAGTGAGAGGCCTTTTTTTGAATAGATTTCAGTTGGCAGAGGGTGTTTTGCGCGCTGCTTATGCACCCGGGTGCCTCGCGCTTTAACCGCCTGCTGCGCCTCGCATTTTAAAAGGAGCGCTCTGAACGCATGAAGTTGAAAAAAAAAATCAACTCGGAGCAGAAAAGCACCCGACGTCATCGCATTTTTTTTCTATTGTCCAAGCAAATGAATGAAGTGGCGGGCCTTCCGTTGTGGTGACCGTTACCTTGATTAGACTGACAGGACAGCTGATTCGGGGGTTTCCTAGCAACATAAAAAAAACCTTGCATTTTCGAACCTGAAAAACGCCTTCTGTGTGATTGCGGCCTAAGGTCTTCTTTGTCGCATCTTCCTCTTTCTGATGTTCTCGACAAATGTTTTCTATGGGTGAAAGATCTGGACTGCAGGCTGGCCATTTCAGTACCCGGATCCTTCTTCTATGCAGCCATGATGTTGTAACTGATGAAGTATGTGGTCTGGCATTGTCATGTTGGAAAATGCAAGGTCTTCCCTGAAAGAGATGACGTCTGGATGAGAGCATATGTTGTTCTAGAACTTGGATATACCTTTCAGCATTGATGGTGCCTTTCCAGATGTGTAAGCTGCCCATGCCACACGCACTCATGCAACCCCATCCCATCAGAGATGCAGGCTTTTGAACTGAGCGCTGATAACAACTTGGGGTGTCCTTGTCCTCTTTAGTCCAGATGACATGGCATCCCAGTTTTCCAAAAAGAACTTCAAATTTTGATTCGTCTGACCACAGAACAGTTTTCCACTTTGCCACAGTCCATTTTAAATGAGCCTTGGCCCAGAGAAAACGCCTGCACTTCTGGATCATGTTTAGATATGGCTTCTTTTTTGACCTATAGCGTTTTAGCCGGCAACGGCGAGTGGCACGGTGGATTGTGTTCACCGACTTGGTGATCCTCTGCCCATCTTGACTTCTGAGAGACACTGCCACTCTGAGAGGCTCTTTTTATACCCAATCATGTTGCCAATTGACCTAATAAGTTGCAAATTGGTCCTCCAGCTGTTCTTTATATGTACATTTAACTTTTCCGGCCTCTTATTGCTACCTGTCCCAACTTTTTTGGAATGTGTAGCTCTCATGAAATCCAAAATGAGCTAATATTTGGCATGACATTTCAAAATGTCTCACTTTCAACATTTGATATGTTCTCTATATTCTATTGTGAATAAAATATAAGTTTATGAGATTTGTAAATTATTGCATTCCCTTTTTATATTTAAGAAATATTTGTATATTTTACAATTTATCCTTGTATATAAATATTTATCCTATATGTACAATTTATCCTTGTATATAAATATTTTTTTTTAAATAAAAATATAACATCTCTTAAATGTATACATGCATGAGTGTGCATTTATATATACATAATAATTATACACAGTACACACGTGTAAACACCAAACATTTATTTTGGATGCAATTAATCACAATTAATTTCTCTCCAGCACTCCAGCATATTTATTTATTTATTTATTTATTTTATATATATATATATATATATATATATATATATATATATATAATATATTTTAGGTATTTACTTGTAATAAATTACAGTTAGGTATTTTTATTAATGTATATGAATAATTCTTAATTATATAATAAAATAATTATTATATTAGCATTATATTTTAGTTTTATAGTATATCAGCACACGGTGGAGATTAATTGAATTTGTGTTAAAGGGATACTTCACCCAAAAATGAAAATGTCATTATTTACTACCCACTCATGTTGTTCCAAACTTGTATGAGTTTCTGTCTTCTGTTGAACACAAAAGATGATATTATAAAGAATGTTGGTAATCAAACAGTTGACTTCCATAGCAAGAAAAATATGAAAGTCAATGGCTACTGTCAACTGTTTGATTACCAACTTACTTTATAATATCATCTTTTGTGTTCAACAGAAGACAGAAACTCATACAAGTTTGGAACAACACAAGGGTGAGTAAATGACAGAATTTTCTTTTTGGGTGAACTATCCCTTTAAGCTAATATGCTCTGTTCTTCTTTTGTTTGTTTGATTTCTCTGTCCATTTGAGTTGTGTGTGTGTGTGTGTGTGTGTGTTTTACTTTCTCGCTGATGTACGTTCTTGTCACACAAAACAACAATAAAAAGATTTTGAATAAATTCTTTGTTCTGTTCAGGTGGGTCTTTTATTGCTCAGCAAGGTGGTGGGATCAAACCCAGAGCCCTTTAAACCCCACTACAAGCAACTTCTCCAGCTGTTTGGGACAGTTCTCCAAGACCTGAACAATCCTACGGCTCTGTACTACTGCATTCTCACCCTTACCTCCATCACAACCTACACCGGCACAGAGGAGATGGTCTGTTCTGCTACCTCTGTTTGCCGTAATTTGCCCTTGGGTAAAATAATTAGTGTTTAATACTGCATTCAGCATGTTCAAAATGTTGTTTTTCCTCTCTTTCAGAACCTGATGCGATCTCTGATCCCCAAACTGCTCGTTGCTCTTAAACACCTCATTCAGGCAGACCAGGTGAGGGCACTTTGATACATTCTTGCTGTGTTCGTATGGTAATGCTCCAATTACTGTTTCCATTATGATACTCAATGATGTGCTAAACACTGTGAGAATTGCATGGCTTGATTGATCAGGTGGCCTTTATATGCCTTTCAGTGTCCCAATGGCTTTGACCATCCCTCAATCTTTAATTTTTTCTTATTCTTTTAAGGACCAGGCCAGTGAGGCAATGGAAGTTTTTGATGAGATGATGGAAAGCGAGGTGTCCGTCATTGTCCCACACATTGCTGAAATTGTCCAGTTTTGCCTTGAGGTTTGTCCACACATCTTCAAAGTGATTGTTGATTTGGAGCCGTTGGTTAATAAAGTTTATATTCTGTCTTGTAGATCAGTGCAGACGTCTCCCTTAGTGATTCTTTGCGTGTAAAAGCCCTGTCATGTATTGCTGTTCTCATCAGACTTAAAAACAAGGTAACTCTCACTTCCTTTGCTTTTCCTACTAAGTGTCTGGGGTATACTTCATTTTCTGTGTTTTGCTCTGTCACAGTCGTGTCCGCACAGCTTTCAAAGTATACTCAATGCGAAAGGACGAGTTAGACACATGCGCAATACAGTTGTTTTTTTTTTCATACTCTACAAGACGTCAGAGGGCAGCACTGAGTCGTATCATTTACAGGGCATTCGCTTGGAAGGATAAAGGAAGAAAAATCTATGAAAAAAAAAAAACATGAGAATAATATGCTGCTCTGTTTACTGTTCTTGAAACACGTGCTGTGTTCAAAATCACCCCCATACCCTCATTCACTATTCCCTACATTACTCCACTTGAAGGAGTGAATGAATGAGCGAGTGTATTCAGACACTGAGTAATGAAAAAATTTATCTTGAACTCTCTCTTGGAAACTAGCTTGTATAAACTGTTATTAATTTCTTATGATCATATGAAAAACAAAACAATTTAATAATCAATTAAAAAGGAATGTATACCTGTATGATGTTACGCTGGACTAGTGTGGTTTGTAAAATGGATGGATTGACGATTCAGCATGTGACGCTCACAATGCATTCAGGGTATTCTCTAGCCGTTGAGCGTAACATCAGTTGTACACTTGTTATTGCGAGTGCAGTCAGGCGGATCCGGGCCGTATCCAGATCAGATGGACCTGTGTCCGGACATGACCAACGCATCCCTGAAATGTCTGCAGAGAGCGTGTCAATTAAACTCCCCCCGTAAATGCTGCATCGACACAACATCCTCATTAAACCCGTCTCCGGCGTGACGACTCCAATCTTTCGAATAATCTTACGAATATCTATTGATCTAATATGACTTCTTATCTGTAATGTTGCCAGAATCATAATCATACACTATTTGTTCGTCGGCCAGAGGAGAACTGGCACCCTGACTGAGCCTGGTTTCTCCCAAGGTTTTTTTCTCCATTCTGACCCTGAAGGAGTTTTGGTTCCTTGCCACCGATGCCTCTAGTTGAAATTGAAGTGTTCCCAACTGAGCAAGCCAAAAGCCATATTACTGTTCCGCCCGGATTGTTACAATATGACAATCGAAATTAGCTAGATAACATCACCGTTTTCAGTTTTCTGTACAGCCGAATCAAATTCTGTTGCATTGTTTTCCTGTTAACACTGAAGCTTCTTTGAATCGGCATTGTAAAAAGTGCTATATAAATAAAGGTGATTTGACTGTTGCGATGCATTGTGGAATTGAATGAGTGCACTCAATAACGTCCACTGTGGTTTTGGACACCACTACAAATGGCTGTCCACTTAAATGGTGCCCTATTTAAGGTTATAGGGGGAGATTTCGGACACAGCCACCATGTTTTGTATCACTCTTTCTGCACTCTTCTTCTGCTACTCCACAATACATCACAACTGTGTGTATTGCCACCTAGTAGATTCTTCTGTCTCAACGTTGGCCATGTACTGCTTTACGCACACCATCCTGATAATGTAATGCATGTTGCGTCACGGAACATGGACGGCCAAAGTATACTTTGGGCTTAAAGCACAAAACTGTATTAAGAAATCTGCATATTTGTATGGGAAACATTTGTCAAGTAAATTTTGGTTTTAAAAATTTCTTTTATCGGATTTTTTTAATCCGCTTTTATTTATCTTTTTTTAATCTTTTATTTTATAATTTTTTTGAAGCTGCTTGCCTTTTAAAGTGATAGTTCACAGAAAAATTTAAATTGTCTAATTTTCTCACCCTCATGCCATCCCCGATGTATATGACTTTCTTTCTGGCAGATAAATGCAAACAAAGATTTTTAGAAAAACAATGCCAATCTATGTGAGTTCATATAATGTAAATGAATGGGTGCTGCTCAGTTGATGCTTGAAAAACCACACACAGCGATCGTGACGGTAATGCACCTCAATGAATCAATCAGTGTCTTCTGAAGCGAAACGATAGGTGTGTGTAAGATGAATACTAATATTTTTAACTTTTAATTGCTTACGATTTACTGTCATACAAGTGATCACGTGAGGACCTTTGACACGTGACAGAAGTGCGTTGTGAAGCTTGCAAACGTGGTGGCAAAGTCCAATTTCACTCGGTGGCCATCTTTGAAATGCCTCTTGGGCAGCTATTTCAGTCATGAAAGTGATCTCTTTGAATGGGGAAACCTCAAACATTAAATTTCATATTTGAAATCACCAATGAAATCTGACAACAACTGTATAATAAATGTGGTTTCTTATGCTCAAATAGTGCTCAAAAAAGCTTATTTTTCAGGCTGGAGCAAAATAAATAAACTTCTGTTTTTTGTTTTGTTTTTTTTGTCTGTTCTTTAGGCCGTTTTAAAGCATAAACTCTTACAGCCAATCCTGCAAGTAGTGTTTCCAATCTTGAGTGCAGCGCCTCCTCCTGGAGAAGAGGACCCAGAGGATGAGGAAGATGATACTGAGGACAACAGTGAGAATCCCAAACACTTTGCTGTTCAGGTGAGTCTCTTCGCATGCTTTATCTCTCTTACTCATTCTCCTATACCAGTGGTTCTCAACTGGTTTGGACATGGGAACCATATTTTCCCATGGTCATTAAGCTGCAACCCAATTTTTTAGGAATTTGAGGCCTGGTTTCACAGAAAGGCTAAAATTAATCCAGGAGTAGACCTTAGTTCAATTAAGACATTTAAGTGACTTTTATAAATGTGCCTTAGAAAAAAAAAACATTACTGTTTGTCTTGAGACAAAACAATAGCACCGGCATATTTTAACTCTTTCCCCGCCAGTGTTTTAAAAAAAAAAAAAGTTGTCAGCCACTGCCAGTGTTTTTGATCATTTTCACACAAATGTCATGGCCTCCAGAATATTTTGTTGTATGAATGTCTGCAATATTTCAAAAGGGAAGAACAGAGCTTCTGCTTTTAAACAAAAAAACCTGTTTTATTCTAGCTTCATGCATTCTTTTTTTTATCAACACGTGAATGTGGGTAAGTTTAAGAAGAAAAAAAGCTGAGATTTTCTACATTTCAGGTCATATTCAGAACAAAACATAGATGGAGTAGATCATGTCCATCAACACCCCCAAAGCTTCACAGCCCTATATATTGTCCTGGGTTTTTATATAAAATCTTATATTACTTGGTAAGTTCTACATACACAAATCTAAATGGTCTGATAGGATTCCCAATATCACCCATTTCAAGGCTGACGTGAAGATTTATTTTGAAACTTTACAAGGACTCTCAAACCACAAAACAATATGAACTATAGACATTTGCAAATAATTAAATTCCTCTTTTTTTAATTTGAGTTAGGGATTGGCATTTCAAGCAAAAATAATATTCGATGATCGCTGGGAATTATCAGTCATTGCAACTCAGTTTCTGTACACAAATGAATGCTTTCATCTTCACTAACAGTGCAAACGTGATATAGTTAAGAGATTCGTTGACTAAAACGGGAGTCACTGTAAACTCTCCCTGTTTGGTTGACCGCTCCAGCACACGCTGCTCCAACGATTGCAAAGGGAGCTTTCTTTATAGAATTTAATCACTGTTAAATAAAAGATTATTTTCATCCTACTAAGAGAAACAATGCAAGTTGACGTTTAGTCACTGGTTTGATTTACTGACACGCAAAGAACATTTCAGATCAGGCATTAGAATGAACAGTTACTTACATGTTGCATTACTGTCGAGCCCAGGCACTGCACAATATTTTGTAATCCTCAACGGCATGTTTGCTGCTCAGTAGCGCGATTCATTTAGCTCTGAGTCGGTGGGAGGGGCTACAGAAGCAGGCATACATATTTATCTGTTGAGGTGACGTTTCAGCATACAGTGACATAAAGCGTCGACCTATTCTGAGATCGAGCATTTTCTGGGCCTGGTGTCAATAAAAACTTCCTTGTTAGTTAAAGAAAAGTTTTCAGTTCAGAAAATTACAGGATATTCTTATATCATGAAAAACGGAAAGCGTTTTCTCAACAATGATAGAAATTTTCGTCAGTGGCAGAGAAAAAGTTAAGATATGTCAGTGCAAGTTGCTTTCAGTTAAGACAGCTCAAACATGCATTTTAGTCTGGGACTAGGCTTAAGCTTAAGAAACCGAGATGCCCCTCGATGCAGACTGTAGCGTGGTGACGTCACGTATGTGACGTGTCCCACGTCTTTAAAACGCATGTGAAAACTTGACATTATGGGTTAATAAAATTTTATGTATTAGACCTGCACGATTCTAATATACAGACACGCCGATTTTACTTTCACTTTAGACATAACCGACTGTGTTTATGTTAACCATGTGTGTATTTGACAGTATTAGCGCAGTAAGACTACTTAGTCCAGTAATCACGTGTTTGACAGGCTCTTAGTGCGCATGTTAAAACAGTGCAGAAGCATGCAAATGAAATGTTTAATCGGCAAGGCTTTAAAACACATGCAAGTAATGAACTTTCGTGATTGTGAATAACTAGTGTTCCATGAGTATGATTCTCTGACACCAGCATTGCAAGCGTGGCTAAGCACCCCCTAACTTTAGTGCATAGTGATTGGATATTTGCTCGTAGACTCACAGGGACACTCAAACAGAGCCGAAATAAACTGAGAGAAATATTTCAAACGGAGAGAAATAAAAATAATTAAATGCAAAACCGAATTTTAGCACGTATTGAATGCCGTACAAAACGGTTCAATATTATACTGAGAATTGTGGCATCCCTACGAGTATACTCTGTAATGTCTGTAGTCTTTTATTTAAAGTTTATTTTAGATTAGAAATCTTTATTGTCCACATATGTGGAAATTCATCTTCAGCCTCACAAGAACATATACATTTGACTTCACAATCCAATACAGCAAACACACTAACATACCTAAGAAAATTGCAAGAATTGCCTGCCACATGCATTACAAACACAAAACACAAGACATTACTTAAAATAAATGTATAAACTAATTACACTAAGATCATAAATAAAATAATATTAATAAATAACCGCCCTTAGTAACAATGTACATAGACCTAATATATAGACTTAGTACATAGATCATGTATTTTAATAAAATAATGGCAGATGGTATAAATGTGTTATTTTCACATGTTGTTGCACGTCACTGTGCAATATTACTGTAAACATTAATGGCACCTTAAATACTACTTATTTAAATAGTTCCTCTGTCATGATTCTTGTTTGTTTTTGTGTATTATGTTTTTGGACAGTTTCTGTTGCTTTGGAAATACTGCATGTAAAACACACATACATACATTATAATTTTTTATATCACACATACAAACTGTTAGGGAATAACAGTTTAGGACCCAAGACCAGTTGAATGAAGACCAAGAGTCAGGAGTGTAATTAAAGAAACGTTTACTGAAGAATAGTTTGCAGTTTCATCAGCAGAATCCAGCTTCAAGTCTCACAAGGAGTTCATAGGTCCCTCTCATCCCGTCCCTCGTACAACAATTTCTCAACAGTTATACTGTTTTCAAGGTCCATCCACGTCATTACTGCAAGTTGAATGATTCTGATTGGCTAAGAGAAAATGAACCGTCATAGTAAATTTCCACACATTGTCAGTTAATCAGATGCACGTGTCCATAGAGCACTTGTTGACACTTTCACCCCGGAATTAGGCACGTAGTGACCTTCCAGATCTGGAGCAGGCGCCAGTTTGCCCAGAACAACAAGTCTACCCCATCTTTTAGGAGGCCCGTAATCCACCTCCAGTCCTGATCTGTAACACAGAATATTGCGCACATACACAGATACACAGTCTCTCCAAGGTTGGAGTTGATTAAGCTCCAGTTCTGACCAGAAAGTTTCCCAAAATATACTGATAACATGTGCTTTCTCTCAGTGAGAGGTACAGGCAGTATTCACCATAATTCTTTAGTGTTTCAGTAAAAGGAAATATAAAATGAATAAAATATTATATAAAATGAAAGACAAATCCATATGTCATCTCTGGAAGCCGGGCTAAGTGAGCAAGCACTGTTACTGCACTCCTGGCATGGGCCAGACCCTCAGTCACTCCTCAAATACAAACTTTAGAAAACATATGAAGAAACAAACAATCAGTGGTTCTATTGATTAAGTAATACCATAACTGGAAAGAATCATTAAAATCATTAAAATAAAGAGGATACATTTTATATTTTATAGGATATTTTTATAGATGGATAGAAGCGGCAGTGGATTTCAAAATCTGCACCCTCAAACACGAAACAATTCATTCAAATCTACTCAGCCTGAATTTCCCCTCCATCATTAAGAAAAAAACATTCAACTAAGCAATAGCCCTCAACCTTTTTATCCTGAATAAAAGCCATCACCAACATACCCAGGTGGGCAGTCCTTGAATAGTGCGGTGCAAGCACCTACTCAATGAGTAGGGCACCCGAACCTCTTGCTTGTGTTGTGTGGAAAATGCATACCAGCTCACAACACCTAATTTAGATAAAATACAGAACAAACAATATTGAATCATTTTGAAGAAAGGCATTAACATAATACAAGGTCATACAAGGACAATATTTTAAGTATTTTTAAATGCATTATAGGAAGATGTTAGACAAAGATGATATGCTTGAGTATTATTGGACTTGTCTGTAAAATACCTAAGAGACTTCCTTTATGAACAACATAAACAATAAACAATTTTTCAAGACAAGCTTTAGATTGAAAACGCCTAGCCTGAAAGTTTGCCTGAAATGGTTATATGAAGTTTAAAGGTCAAAGTAGTTTTCAAGCTGAAAGTTAAGTCTATCAGAAAAACAAACAAACAGATGATAAATAGGCACAGACTTACAGACAGACAGACAGGCAGCCAGACATATATATATAATGTATGTGTGTGTGTGTGTATATATATATGTGTATATATGTGTATATATGTGTATATATGTATATATATGTATATATATATACATATATACATGCAATTGAAGAGTCCACGCCGCAAGCACAGTATAAAGACAGGACAGTTAAGTTTGAAAATAACGTTAAAATAATGACACTGACAACATCTCATCTGAGCAGATACTGCATCAGAGCAACTCGTTTTTTTCTCAGGCTCTCTTTACTTAAATAGCTTTGACATCAGTAAAACATTTAGAATGACGTTGTTGGTGGTGGTGGTTTTACTGCACACTCTGCAAAACCCACTTAATGAAACCCACCAGTTGAGAAACACTGCCCTATACTGTACCTAAAGTATCTCACTCTCTCTCTTGTGTTCAAATGACTATCTAACATATGTGTTCCCCTGCAGGTCATTGACACAATGGCTCTTCACATGCCACCAGAAAAACTCTTCAACCAGCTGGTTAGTAAACAACTTATTGTAAAGACTATGAAAAGTAGACTCAATACATTCCAGTGATTCTATTAAAATGTATGTGTGATTTTTGTATTCTGCAGTTGCCTTTCACTCAGGCTTGCTTGTCAAGTGAGAACCCGTATGAGCGTAAGGGAGGTCTCATGTGTATGGCAGTGCTGGCCGAGGGCTGTGCAGATCACATCCGCACCAAGTAGGCTATACTTTACAATTATACACAGATTTGCACCCAAATTCACAGCACCGAATTTTCCAAATGCACAACAAAGCAATCTGCTTAATGCTTTATCTTTGTGTATGTGTGTTAGGATGTTGTCATCCATGCTTCAAACAGTGTGTCGCAGTCTATCAGATGATAACCAGGTGGTCCGTAGCGCAGCGCTCTTTGCCCTTGGGCAGTTTTCTGAACATCTGCAGGTCAGACTGAAACGTCAAGACATTTTTTTTTTCAAAACATTATGCCTTTTATGATTATTCATTAGCTTGATTTGAGTTTAAAGAGAGTTAATTTGTCTTTCACAGCCGGACGTCAGTAAATTCCATGCTGAACTGATGCCGTTGTTGCATGGATACTTGTCGGAGGTGAATCAGACCAAAATCGGACACATGACGAAGGCTTTCTACGCCTTAGAAAACTTCTTAGAGAACTTGGGTTAGAATGCAGACACAATTAAATATCTCTATTTTGGTAGATTTGTATAATTATAAATGATTTATCAATATAATATACTTTATTTATTTATTTGTTTGATTTGATTTAATCGATCTTGTTTTTTTCCCTACCCATCTCTCTTATTCCTTTTTATTCTTATGATCAGGTCAAGAAATTGAGCCCTATCTGCCCACTCTAATGGAAACCATGTTGTCAGCCCTTAACAGTGCAGAAAACTTTAAACTGAAAGAGCTAGCTGTCAGTGCAATTGGAGCAATCGGTAACTTTGTCCTACCATTAACACAGCAATTTAGGCTGTATAGTTATGCCCAGACTTATAAGATCTGTCTTTCTCAGCTAACGCAGCCAAGGAGATGCTAGTGCCTTACTTTCCTCCAATTATTGAGAGTCTGAAGGGATTCCTGACGGACACAAGAGAGGAGATGAGGGCTCTGCAGACACAGGCACTAGGTAAAAACGGTGATCGTCATTGTAAAAACGGTGATCGTCATTGTAAAAACAAGCATCATGCATGAGGCGGCATGTAGCCTTTTTTCATCACTCCCCTTTCTCTGTATGTCTCATAGACACACTTTCCGTGTTGGCACGCACTGTTGGTAAGGATGTGTTTAGTCCATTGGCAGCAGAGTGTGTGCAGTTAGGTCTGAACCTCACAGATGCAGTGGATGATCCAGACCTTCGCCGTTGCACGTATGACCTCAAGAATCCTCTGTTTACTCTAATAATGATGTGTGTGTGTGTGTATATATATGTAGATGGTATAAAGGAGAAGAAAAAGTAATGGAAAAATCGTAACACTGAATTTGTCAGCTGTATGAATGAATGTTCCACATTTCAATTAAAAAGCCTTCTTGAAGGGGCGTGCATCACCAGTTTGTTTACTCTATGCCTGTTTGGACCAACTTGAAAAATGTTTGTATTAGTTTAATTTGTTTTATTTATATTTATTTGTTATAGGTATTTGTTTTATATATTTATTTGTTTTTGTTTTTAAAGCATGATTTGTTTTAATTGAGACCATTGTTGTCAGATTATTTATTGTGTTTGTTTTATTATATATGTTTGTTTGATTTTTATTTTTCAAAGCATGATTTGAATTTAAATTGATACCATAGTTGTCTATTTATTTATTTTATTTATTTATTTATGTTCTAATTATTTTTATGTTTTTATTTAGGCTTTATATACATTAGTTTTTTGTTTAAAAAAAAAAAAAAACATGATTGGGGTTTAAAATACAATTGTTGTCAGGTTATTTATGTTCTATTTAATTGTTCTTTTTATGTTTTGGTATTATAAAGGTTTTGTTTTTTTATTTAAGGCATGATTTGAGTTTAAATTATGATATCATTGTTGTTAGTTTTTTTAAAGATGGAGGCTGAATTTTTAGCAGATTATATTCAGAATCTCTCTCTCTCTCTCTCTCTCTCTCTCTCTCTCTCTCTCTCTCTCTCTCTCTCTCTCTCTCTCTCTCTCTCTCTCTCTCTCTCTCTCTCTCTCTCTCTCTCTCTCTCTCTCTCTCTCTCTCTCTCTCTCTCTCTCTCTCTCTCTCTCTCTCTCTCTCTCTCTCTCTCTCCTCTCTTTCTCCCTCCCTCCCTCCAGGTATAGCTTATTCTCTGCTGTATCTGATGTGAGTCCAGACTGTCTAACCCCTCATCTAACTTCCATCACCACGGTGATGCTGCTGTCACTCAGATCCACAGAGGGTGTGACGGTCAGTGTAGGACCTTTCTCTCATATCATCTTCTGTACACCACCAAACATTACAAGTATTTTAATATTCCTATCCACTTCACAGGCTCATTTAGAAGACGACAAACAGTTTGTGCTCCTGGACGAGGACGATGATGCTGATGATGAAGGTGAAGAGGGTGATGCCATTTTAGATGATGTGGAAGAGACTTCGATTGATGACAGAGATGTTTCAGGGTATGTCTCTGTCTCTCTCTTTCTGCCTCTTTAGTTTTCTTTTATGTAAGAGCATTAATCAGGATTCCCTCCGTTCTCAGATTCAGTGTGGAAAATGCTTACATAGATGAGAAAGAAGATGCTTGTGATGCTTTGGGTGAAATCGCCTTCAACACAGGGTAATGAGGCATGTTTTACATAATGCACACATTTGCATTTACAAACTAGAGGCTTGTATTAGGTGCACATACACTACCATTCAAAAGTCTGGGGCCATTAATGGTTTGTTTCCACCGAGTGGTACAGTACAGTACAGTACAGTACGATTCGGGACAGTATACCCTTATCCGACTTGCGTTCCACCACCAACAGTACCCTTACTTGATAGGAGTGGTGGTGTCAAGGTAGCGATCAATGTCATTTTCGTTTCATTTACATTTTAAACGACAATAGAGGACATACAGCAGATCTTGTTCTTGCTTCTCGCCATGTGGCTGTTTGTCACAAGACGACAAGCGCTGACATGAGGCGTTTCTCAATACCAGTATGCAAAGTTCAGACTTAACAACTCAGGAGAATGAACTCCCGAAGATGCGAGTCTGGTAATTCTGCAAATGTACAGCCGCGTTCTTGATAGCGTCACTAAGCTCGCTCTGCTACTCCGGTTCTGTATGTATATTTTAGGCAACAATAAAATGAATTGTTATAAAACACCACTCTGCCTCTTCGTTTTCATTTAAAAAATCTTAAACATAATATTAGCCACACAAATGTGGTTTAGGCAACGCGTACGTTGATCATCTTCACTGCATGTAGGCCTATATTTATAACAAAACGAAATATAAAACACAAACCTAGCTGCCTCCTTTTCGTTTACATTTTTAAAAATGTTAAACATTAATATATGGTTCAGACAATATGTGCATATGTACTGTCTCTGATTATCTTCACTGTAATATATTATTACAAATGACAAAACACAACTCTTTTTGTCTCTTTTTGTTAAATATCAGTATTAATGATCAATAATAGCCAATATAAAAGTTTAAATAAAAGGTACAAGAATCTATACAATAAGAAATGAAGCAAACAATTAAGTCAAACATACAAAGTCAGCACTCTAGTCTTCAACGGTGAAGTTAAATATCCTAAATATATAAAGTTATGAAACTTTACTTTGCCCTCATCCAAAACGATTTACCATGAGACTAAAGATCACCTGTTAGATCAAACGTCAGAAGGACTAGCCGAGGAAAGGCTGCTCTCAGCGGTGATCGACTGGATAACACAACTCTTTCAAAAGAAATTTTCAAATAGCCCTATCTTTATAAATAAACTACAAATTTGAGCTTTAAACAACTACATTCTCACTTGAAAACTCTTGAAACTACATTTTGTGATACAATAACAGTAGTATTATATTTCAACTTATATTAAATAATGGCGCTTCTTGTGTTGTAGCATGCGCAAGTGATGATTCTCTGTCAACCAATCAAAGTTTTGCAGTGAGTCTAGCTCCACCCTTTAGTACCGGACTACTGTGCTAGGTACCCCAAAGGAAGGGTGCCAAAAAAGTGGTACGGTACGGTTCAGAATTAGGGTACCATTCACAACTTCTGACAATGGAAACTGCAAAACTTGTGTACCGTACCGAACTGTACTGAACCTACCGCTCAGTGGAAACGAGCCATACGATTTTATCTTTGGAACAAATTAATACTTTTATTTAGCAAGGATGCATGAAATTGATCAAAAAATGTTAATGTTACACAAGGTTTCTATTTCAAATAAATGCTGTTCTGTTATTAAGAATATTAAAGGGGTCATTTACTGAGAAATCAACTTTCCTTTGAGCCTTTGATATATAAAAGTTCATCGTGGTATAAGAATATCCTGTAAGTTTCGGAGCTGAAAACTTCCTTGTTAGTCAAAGAGAAGCTTTTGACACCAGGCCCAACAAACGCTCAATCTCAGAATGTGCCAACCTGTGATGTCAGCGTGTGGTGAAACGCCACCTCAAGACAAACGCCTAATTCTGTAGCACCGCCCACCGACTCGTGCAAGAAAAGTAACATAAATAACATGGGCCTTCGTAGAGCTAAACGGATCGCGCTACCGAGCAATAAACTTGCCGAAAATAGCAAGATATTGTGCTGTGCCTGGTTGTGGAAGAACACAGTCCCTGCATAAGCTTCCTTCGGATTCTAATATTATGAATGTGTGGTCGAACTTTATTTTTACTGAAGATCCAGCTCACATGGGGAAGACATTGTGTGTTTGTTTTTTCATTTCACCATGGATTTGTTTGTAAATGAGACTGGATTTGCAGACAGGATGAGATTACATGAATGAATGAAGCAACACACTTATGTGTTTTTTTTATATGTGATAGTATTGCATTGTTACAGATTGTTTGATATCTATTGATTATGTGTATGTGTCTAACTGAACATAACTTAGCACGCTGTCACAGGCTGGAGAATCCTTTATTTGAGGTGTTGGTTCATTGTGCTGCGATTCTGGATCAGACTAGAACATGTATGAGCTAGGGCTCGCAAAGCCCAACGTCCTGGGGCTATGTGTTTTCCAGACGGGATACCAAAACGGAAGTTCGTCAGCAGGCCGGTGAATCTTAAATAGTGAAATAACATTCCTTTCTTGATGTGCGTTGTTCACTCTCTTGATTTAATATTTGAAGGAAAAATACAATCGCAAAAGTTTTAATCATGC